>VYZW01025481.1:25094-37379 GCA_013401315.1 Balaeniceps rex
TTTAACCAATAAAAAAATCCCGCCTATAACGGACAATTATTAAATAGCCAGCAAAAAGTCAACTCTACTTCCATGACTCCAGGAATCACTGTAACATTGTCAAAACCGATAAACACTAGTTTTTGAGCAGTTTGCAGGCAACACTTCTTGCCCTTCTTAATAGCAACTATCTGCCTCCCCTAGCCAGTTCTCTACACAGGGCCTGATAGCATCAGGGTCCCAACACGAAACACTCACCACAGTGACTGGGGAGGAAAAGAAAAAAAAACAAAAACCCAAACCCAAGCAATTCTGTGCAGCCCTCCTTAGCTGCAGGAGGCTGGTGCTTGCTTTAAAGCATTCACTGCTGCTAGTAACTTTGACAACACCGAAAACACTTACTTTCCCCAATCTTGCCCTGTTAAACTAATCAATAGTTTTGTATAATGCAAGAAACAGAGCTTCCTGCCTCCTCCTAACCATTGTAAAATGGTACATTACTATTTATCCAAGAAAGCTGACTTGAGAAAAATTGAGGTATCTTCATTGTTAAAACTCCTGAAAGTTTTGTATTGTGTGTTATTGCTATAATGGACCTCTTTGTGTTAATCCTGTAGAAAACATTCAACATATCAAAACAACTGAGTGCGGCAGAGCACAAATAGTGATTGTGCCACCTCTCTGACCTCCACAGAGGTATTTTTTCAGCTCCTAAATTAACTTTTGCATACAGAGGGAGAGAGATACAGGAAATATTGAGGTTACAAGTATGTGAATAGAAACCAACTCACCACAGTCCTTTGCTTGTTGGGCAGGAAGACTCTAACAATAGGCTTCTGTGGAGACTTAGGGTTATTCCGTGACATATCAGCAGGGTTTTGATAAACTGAAAGGGATGAAGGTGCTACAGAGAGGCTAGAGGAGGAAGATGATGCAACTGTGTCTGTTGAAGCCGAACTGGAGACAGAGAAATCCGTTCCATTCCCCATGGATTCCAATAACTGCTGTTCTCTCTGCTGTAGAGCATCTAGTTTGCTGGTGTACTCTTCATAGGCCTGCGAAGGAAGAGCAGCTGTTTTAATGATGTAGTAGCCTCAGACAAAAACAGAAATCTAAATTCAGAATGAACACAAAACAAAACACATTCTAAACTAATTCAAATTTCCCATGAATATGAACAAAATGGCCTGGTCAAATTTTTCAGTAGGACACAAAGAAGAAATGGTTTTCAATTCATGATGTTAAACCTTCTGAACCAACAACTAATTTTTTAATAGATTAAATGGATAAGTGGATAAAAGAAATCATAAGTCGCAGTTTCAAAGCACCTGCACTAAACAGTCTAATTCAAAACTATTTTAAAGAAGACAGCAATCTTTAACAAATATTGTCAGCTGCATTGCCGAATTACTGTGCTACAGCTAAATTTATCATTCTGTTGGAATGATAGCTAAATATGTCTAATGCAATAATTAAGAGAAAGCTGAAATCTGCTTTTTACCATCTGTATCTGACAACTCACGTAGCTCATTGTTCACCATCCTTCACCTCTGGCACTATCCTTTCATACCAGATAGTACAAAAAACTTTATTTCAGTTAGAACACAACTAAGTTTGCCCTGTTACAAAGTCATCCATAAACATGTAAAAGTGATCCTTTGAAAGAACTTTTTAACATCTGTATGAGATTAATTTGATTATCCACCAAGTTTATGTAAAACCTGATTACACACTGACCAAGTTTCTTAAACAAACAAAACAATTCAGTAACATTAAATTTTCCCAGTAAGTTTTTATTAAATGTAGCCAAGTTAAACGTTATTGCCAAGCTCTATAATACAAACATGTAATCGGTATATATTTTTGTTTAAAGTTTGTTTCCATCAACTTTGTCTGTCTTCATAATAAGAAAATTTTGATTTGTATCCAAATATCAGAATTATTTCTTCAGCATATAAATTAGTACAGAGTATCTTCAAAAATCTGAATCAGTTAAGGAATGCGTGTTTCATGCTACATAAGCATGTCAGTGTTAACCAACGATGTGTTAGACTGTTACAGACAAGAAGAAACAAAGATCTTACAAACCTAACTTCTAAGCAATAGGGAACAGAATTCTCTACTTAGTTCTCCAGCAAGACCAAGATCTATGCCAAGCTGCATAAATTTTCAATGCCACAAAAAATATCCATGTTAGGGAAAGATACTTTTTTTTTTTTAAATTTGCTTTCCTCAAGTTTCTATGCATAATGTGTTTCTAATTAAAGTTATAGGAGAATTGAACTGACCAAAAAGTCTGCAGTGTCTATATGTGGGGAAAAAAAAAATTAAAGTTAAGAGAAAAAAATAAACAGCATCGAGTAGTGCTGCCACAAATACTACATTTTACTATGAATTTATTTATCTGGGTTGTATGCGCAGGTTCACCTAACCCAGGCTTGTTTTGTCAAATAAACACTGGTTGGTCCCTCCCTTTTTATGAAGGCTTAGCATCCCCCAGGATGGACCTATGTTCAAAATTTGTGTCATCATCCCCACAGTGTTAACAAAGAGAATGATAATTTGACAGTGAGGACTAAGAAAGAAAAAGCATTTTAAAGAATGGTGGTGAACATCACAATTTCGAGTTCTAAATTGTATGGGTTCCATTTTTAATAAATAGACATAAGTTGCAGGAAACTGAGAACTACTTACTATTTCTTTTAAAAACTGAATATGTCACAAATACACCCCAAACTCGGAGACTGAAAACCAGATCATTTTCACTCTAGCCCAATTCTACTGTCAAAAGTAAATTCAAAGGTTACCCAACTATAAATAATGGCATTTTTTGGCTGTACAGTAACACAAGTGTCTGTCTCCTACTTCCAGGATCAACTTCTCATGTAAATTCCAATAAAAGCTCCATGTGTCAAGAATTATTTTCAGTAAACAAAAATTAAGAATCATAAACTGTTACCATTTCACCAATATTTTTCTACTTACTTACTTCCTTTTCTCATGAACATTGCGAAATATTATTTGAACACATGCAACATTACATTGCTTCCAGATACTTGCAGGCTTAGTTCCTTCACAAGATTACACACATCTTTCAAAATACTCAATCCTACAATGTTTACACTGGCAGCTTAATCTGTCACTAATGCAAACTCAAAGTCAAATTATTTATCTTAAGAGAATAAACAATGAGCATGGAAAGCTGGAAGCTGCTGCTGGCTTTGGGTTCTATACCATTAAATTCTGCATTAAAAACTCTTTTTTATGGAGACAAAAGCTCTCAAGTATTATACTGTTACTCAGTGTCATAGCAGAAGATTCCATAATAAGCCATAATGGAACTAGAAATGCATCAATACACTTTAAATACATTTTTCTCTTTTAAAAAAATAAATACTTATACAGAAGGAGCAACAGCACATGCAGCAGAAACAGAACAGCTCCAATAAAAAAAAGAAGTACTTTGGTGAGACATTGGTTTCAGCTGATGACTAGCACCCATAGACCTTACACAGCCAACAGCACCAAGTCAAAACATAGAATTATCCCATGAAGTTAAAGTGCAAGATTATTACAACAGCAAAGCTGACCTATGGCAAGTGTTTCTAGCTAAAAGAAAGATTATGCTGCAGAGTTGGCCTATCTACAACAGAGACCTGCAGCAGCACGTCATATTAGCAGACAGGCATCAACAGCTACACAAACCTTCAAGTCAGTCAAGGGCCTCTGGGTCAACTATAAGGTTAATTTCTAACATTGTTTTTCAAAAACAAACAAAAAAATTTAAAATTAAGTTTGTACAGCATCTACAGCATGAAGATTAAGATGAACACTCAAGTAATTCATTAGATTAAGGATTTTAAAAGCGTTTCAGAAGGAAAAGTTTATGAAATCTAGAATAAAATCCATTCAGTTTACATATCCCCATTAAGTAGTGAGTAATGTTCTACAAGAAAACGTAGATCTTGCTTTCAGCTTGATATAGAATCACAGGAGGAAAAACAAAGGAAAAAAAAAAGGTTGGAAGGTATCCCTGGAAGTCATCTAGTCCAAATGCTTGTTTAACACAGAGCTAATTTTTAAGTTCCATCAGGTTGCTCAGGGCCTTGCCAAAGCAAGTTTTGAAAATCTTGGAGGATGGAGACTCCACAACCTCTGGGCAACCAGTTCCAGGGCTCAAAAATCCCTCTCATGATGAAGAATTTTCTCTTATGAAAGTCACTTGATGCTATCTGTGACGTTGCCTTTTGCTGTGCATGTCTGAAAAGAGTCTGGCCCTCTCTTTTGGTTGCAAGAGCCTGCAGATTCCTCCTTAGCTTTCTCTTCTCCATGCTAACCACCCCCCCAAGGCAGTCACACAAGTAGTGAGTAGATGGGTCCCTCTTCATGCTGGCTACGCGCTTGCTAAGGCAGCCCAGTCTGCAGTTTGCTGCTGTTACCGTGAGGTTGGGTTACTGACGGCTCAGCTTGTTGCTTACCAGCACTCCCCGGTACTTCTCCTGCAGAGCCGCTACCCAGCCAGCCGCCTGCACTGGTGGGCAGCTACCTTGTCCCACGTGCAAGATGCTGCCTTCATCTTTGTTGTTGTGCTGCTTCTTGTCATGAGGCTTCTGTTCTTCAACTCCTCCAGCTTGTTTATTAGTTGCCAAAAATAGACTGTCTTTAATAATACATATTATCCTCAACAAATTTATTTGCTGTATCGCTACAAGGCTCCCAATTTAATGTGAATTTACAGTATTTCACAAAGTTAAAGGAAAATACATATTTGAAAAGCTGACTGTTAGATGCAAATTGGCACATCTTGTCAATCTACACATAATTCTATGGCTATCTAAAATAGAACAAAAACTTAATTTTAATTATATTGCATATCAGTATATATGCATATCATATAATAGTGTCTCATACATGTGAGAATACTCCTGAGGCTTCAGCTAAGTAAAATGTATAAAGACCTGCTCACTCAGCAGCAGCAGAGTTAAACTTACTTCTTAAATGTTGCAACCTATTGACAAAATAAAAACTGACCTCAGAAGTCAACAGAATTTGCATGATGTTACACAGATGTGCCAACAGAGTTCTGTTGACAAGATGACGACATGGTATTTTCTCAAAAATATGCATATTTTTGTATTACATATCATTTACATTACGTTTTAAATTTGCTTTCTTGGCCCATAACCAGGCTACACATTCTAGTAATAACATCTAAGGAAACAAAAAGCAGTAAGTTAAGTATTTTTCAAAAAATTAATCTGGGACAAAACCAAGTAGCAAAATACAGTTTCTCCTCCTCCCTGACCCCTACCACATCTAGTTAAAAACCCAGTCTAAACTCAAGCAGACTAACTGGTTTTACCATGCTCTCTCCCTTCCTCAATCAATTTTAGACAATATCCACACATTGCAAGACTCTTAAAAGCCTAAACTACAGTTTCCAGGTCTTTGAAACTGAGATTGTGTTTCTATTTAAAAGATGTCTGACCTTTTAGGCTGTTGATCAAATGCAAATCCCACTAAGTTAAATGGGAGCTGAAGATAGACAGTAATGTACGTCAGGATTTCTTCATTTAGTAAGACTCCTAAATCTGTACTTAGTCTAACTTTAGACACTCCAGTTTTGGTCCAACATATTTGATCAGCATCTGTTAGGAGCCTAGTAAAAATTAATTTGAATTTCCACAGAGAACCGCCACGCTTCCCAGGGCCTGTACCCAGAGTTAGCGTTTTCCTGGAATCCCACAAACAGCCTGAAACAACCTGAGATTGAGCACTAAGATCCGTTTCAGACTATATCTGCCTGCTGTTGCAGTAAGCACACTTTAGATCAGCAAAGAAGTAATCTTCTTTAATTAATTAATTAATTTGACCTCCTGTGTGGATTCTTCAGGTACACAGGAATAAGGAATGAAATACTCTCCTGAAACTCGACAGCCAAACTCTCAAAAATGGCAACAGCAAGGCCTCTGAATAAAATACCTTTAATAGCCCAGGAAAAGAAAAAGCTGGGGCGGGGGGGTGGAAAAAAATCACAGTAGGTGGGGACAAACATACCTCTACTCTACCCTCATGATTCTCATTTTAAATTGCTTCCAGGAGTAGGAAAGAGGATGATTCCTTCGATGCAATACTAGAAAGCTGACTGAGTTTTAAAACTTATTTTGATACCACTATCATTCTATCTATGCATTTGTATACTGTTTTATTTTGTGTGGAGTCTGAATAAGAAACAGCAGGCAGCTTACTCTCGTATTATTAACTGAAGTAACCTACAGGTCCAGGATGCAACTTCACAACACATGAAGAACTATTTACATGCAAATGGACTAATACTGTTCAATTAAGTTCTCACAGATGAAGTCGTCGTAGATAACATTGTGCACATAACTACAAGGCAAGAAGGACACACAATGCATTTTGGAAGTTTAAATAGGTAAGGCCTCCCTGAACAGTCATTAAGAGTCTACAAAGGCTAACAAATCTGATTAAGTCATTTAAGCACGATCTCTCTAAGTTTGAGCTGACTGCTTTTGGCCAGTCTGAGTCTGTACAACCCATTTCAGTTTGTACACAGCATTTGTTGCCAATGCTAAGTTGAAATGCACAGATCTTTATTCTCCTTTCCCTAACTTAGGTTATCCTTTTCATTAGTACTTTGTTGGTAGAGACAAAAAAAAAAAATTGATGGCCATTATAGAAGAATACACAACTGCATATTTTAACCATTTTTGCTAACTGAATCCCAGCTTTTCCCAGTATCATAATATTAGACTTCTTTGCAGTAAAGATCTCCAATATTTACAATGCTTAGACAAACCCTTAAGAAAAGGGTTTTTCCACAGTGAATCACAAACCGTGTATTTTGGGAAACAGCACTTCAAGGACAGATATAACGCACAAAGAAATTATGTGGGAAGACAAAAATCATTGATGTTTTCAGCTGCTGTGATACAGAGTGCTTCCAAAAAGTGTGGTAAAACCTACTGAGGAGCTCCTGCAGCCTCTTTTCCAGAAGAAAAGAAAAATGCTATTAGTGATATTTCTAAATGTACCGAGTCAAGCAGTTATTTCAAATATTTGACAGTGATTTCTAGGGGTCTGTTAGTTCTGAGATGCATGCTCACAGACAGGGCATGGAAGAGCTAGGATTACCTAAGAAAGAATTTTAGCTACAAGCCATTTTTAGATTTTAATACAGCCATTGTTTACTACATTTATTATTTCTTCCAGCCGGAACAAACATAAAAAGGTTTTCTTGTAATCACATTAGAGAACATTGATAAGATTCCCGAAGCTATTACTAATTATAACAATTAGAAGAAAATTGTGCAGTTAATGACAAATGTTCTTTTCTTTCTTCTGTTCATTTTGTTTCCTACCCCTGTACCTCATGCACGCACCCGGAAGTCTCTCTGCAGCTTTGGTCTCTTTCCTCAGCCCCTACTTTCCTGCCCTGAGAGGAGGGAGAGAAGCTACCCACTGCCCTCCAGCTTGATGCTACATTTTGCACTCCTAGGCAGCTGCACACAAGGTAGCCCGCCCAGGCTTGCAGGCCCTACTCTCCATGCTCTACAGCCACCTTTAGACCGTCACTGAGGAGTGATGGATCAAGGCAGGGAGATACCCCTGAATCCGAGTACCCCCTCTTGCAGGAATAATTAAATATGTGCTGAATTCAATAGCACAGGCCAATCACTTTTGCTATTTCAAGGAATGGATTCCTCTTTCATAGTCAGTTGATGAATCCTGAAACGATGGCTCGACAATAGCTGTCAGTTTTAAAGTTCTTTTGATGTAAAACGCATTGACCGACCCAGAATTAAAAAAAAGTCACAAAAAAAACCCCAAACAGTTTTGTCATCTTACTCTCAGATGAGCACAGAAACAAAAGCTTGTTAGCTTCTATTTCCTTGTAACTGTAACTAAGGCATAAATTCATTTTTATTTTTAAATGAGGTGTATGTTTTATATTTAATGCACAAATAATTTTACTACATCCTTTGAATGCTCAATTTTCAGAATTAATTTTCTTGTTCAATTCTTCAGCTTTCCTATGTGCATTTCCACTCCCCCAAGCCCTTCCTTTCCACTTGTAATTGAAATGCAATTTTGTCACCAGGTTCAGCCACAACTTTACTTGACAGGTCTACAGAGGCAGCTCCAACACAGGCCAGGAGCCAGCATACTGGGTGCTCCAAGTTCTGTGAACGTGAGCACTTAGTAAGATGAGTAAGAAATGAAGGATATAAAGCCAGACAGGAGTACAAAAGAACTGAATAAATCCTATTGTACTGAAACTCTACACACCAGAAGATGGATGGATAGCTGTCAAGCTTTTCATAGGTATACAAAAAGCCATGGTTTTGCAGAAAGCTTTACAGTAACACACCAGATGTTTACAACAGTGAAAGGCAATATGGGTGAAAGCAAAAGTGTTCATTTGCAGGTACTTATCTAGCAATCAGCTTTGGCTAATTCCAACTTTTCCTAAGAGAAGCAGACAACATGCTTGCTGATAGCACTCAAGAGATGATCTACAGAAGCCCTTAGGAGTCGCTCACATTTTATGGAAGATGCAAAGAGATCAGAGCAGTGGAAGGGAACAAACGGAAAGGTGATGCAGCCCAAGTAACAGAGTAGCAAAACTACCCATACAGATTGTGGGTAAAAGCAGGGCAATATTGCACTTTACAGCCAGAAATCAGACTTCAGCAAAACAATCAAAATATAAAAGTCAGAAGAGGATGGACAGAGTACAAGTTACATTACCTTCCTGTTCAAGCACTTTGGAGATAGTACATAGACCATAGTGTCAAGACCTAGACATAGCCTAGACGTGAAAGCTTGTCGGGAAAGAGAGGTCACGCACAGGAGTCAGTGATGATGCCCAGGTACAGAACTGAGCAACAGGCCCAATATCGCACAGCAGCTCTGTACATAGGGAGTGATGCCGTGAAAAGGTATCAGGAGTTTGCTATTTCTAATGGATGTCAGACAGATGAGTTATCTATTGAACTACTTAAACTACCCACGTGTATTCTACATACTCTCCTGTTCTTTTTATTCATATCAAAAGTATTGTATTTTCTTAGTTCCGCATTTCCTAGAAGTAAACATATTCTTCCACACATTATCACACTACATTCAGAGATTTTTACATAGAGCTTTGTCCTTTCATGCTGCAACCAGGGTTGTTCTGGCTCTTTTTCTGACAGGTGGAAGAATACAGAAAGTCAAAACATTAGCTCTAGCAGCGACAGATTAGATTCACATAAATTGCTGCAAGGTAAATTCTGACAATAGAAAGCAACCCCTGTTCTTGACCAAGGCAAAAGCAGCCAAAAAGGTGGGAAATGCTCAGAGAGGATGCACCAGACAACTGCTGCTGGGTTGAAATGAACAGTCAAGGGTTGACAGTAATCTTGCTTCTGACTATATCAGGTATTGTGTAATATATTTATTCTTCTTTCCCTCAACATTTTAGTTCTACCACAGGAAATCTACACACTAAACAAATGACAGGCTTGCAGCATTTAATCATATTCACTTCAATCAATCCATCTGAGGATGATCTAATCTAAGCTAATGACTGTCCAAAGAGAAATTCCTCTCCTCTCTCACCTCATTTTCTAGGTTCTTGGCTCACAGCTTCAAGCTCTTCTCCTTCTCTAACCTCAACCACAGCTTCGGGACTCACTGGACTTCATCATGACCAAGTTCAGTCTTCTAACTGGATGTCAAATTAATCCAACAAAACCAGAATATTCTCCTTCCACGTTAGTGATTGGAAGTGGCTTAGCCACTACTGGTACTGCAAGTACCTGAACAAAGGAAGCGGAGGAACCACATAGCAAAGAGCTAGGAAAAGCAAGGCTTTTCATTTCAAGGATGATGGGCTCTTTTCACAGGACTCGCTGTCTCATGGCATAATTCAACTGAAAAAGCATAATCCCAGTCACTTCCACCTCCCTCCCAATGGCTTACTGTTCCCTAGTCAGTACCAGCGTTACTTGTCACAAGACCCCGCTTCATGATCCAGCAGAACTCACTGCAGCAGAGGAGCACCCTGCTCCATCTTGCAGGGCTTCCCTACCATGTTGATGAGCCAGAATCGCAGTTTCATCTCAGCAGCACATGGAACCATCGAACTTGCAAATCTACTTTAAGCTTCATGGTTTGTAGTCACCCACTATTTCAGACTTACCATACTCTTTACAATATCATAACAATTTCCTAGTACATATTTGCAACAGCAAATGCCCTCTTCCCTAGCAATGAACTACAGAATAATCAAAAAGCTTCCAGTGTAGGGATCTCAGTTTTAATTTAGATACAAGCAAGTGACAAATGGCTGTAATGAACTAACAATTTCACTACCTGCGATCCAGACTTCGTACAGATTAAGCTCATTATTATTGCAATCTGATACACAATCTAATGAAACCAACATACATGTGGCAATATTAAATCCAGACATATGGAGTGAACTGGTTCATGTGAAAACAGAGGTGTGTTTATATACCATTGAGCGGTTAAAATAGTGATTAGCACTCATTCGATACTCCCATTTCACATTAGCAACAAGTAAAGCAACTACAGTGGGCCTCATTTGACCTTAATTGTTAAGGATGTTATGTCAACATTTGTATAATCAAGCTAGTGCCTTGCTCTGACATATTAAGATAAAAGCTAGGAGTACCTCAAATAATGAGATCTTTACATGTAATTACCCAGTGCCTTTAGGTAGCAATTACAATTAAAAAGACTACAAAAGAAGTCTGGTTGACCTCCAGTTATTTCAATACTTGAGAGAACCAAGGAAAGGGCAGGGTTTGGAGCAAGTGATACCCATTCAATCTTAATAGATGTAACTTATGCATGCAGTCCTTTTTTATACTATTAATGGTCCTACGTCAATGCAACTTTATGAATCTGGAGTGATGAAAGAATACAGAAATTTAATTTGTAGTTAGTTTACAAATTAAACANCCGATGTGTATCAGGAATCCCATACAGTTCCTTTCTAATTCCAGGGAAAGAGTTAAGTTTCTAATACACAAGGAGAATATTCTCTTTTACTATAGGTATTCTCAGCTTTAACACCATTAATCTAACCACATTAATTTGAATGTAAACTTACCTCTAAATATATTGATGGTGGGTTATGCTCTCCTCCAAATTTGTCTAGCAGTGCNCTTTTAACAACAGAGCATGCCTTTTTCTACTACAGACACACAATCTTCCCCCCACACTGCACCTAAAAAGAATGCTTTATATTTCAATTGCACCAACATAACTATTAGACCATGCCACTGATCTTCCCCTACCGATGTGTATCAGGAATCCCATACAGTTCCTTTCTAATTCCAGGGAAAGAGTTAAGTTTCTAATACACAAGGAGAATATTCTCTTTTACTATAGGTATTCTCAGCTTTAACACCATTAATCTAACNCAAGTTATATTTTCTTGATATTTAATAACAGAAGTCCATAATAAAAGTATTTTAATTATCAGTAAAAGAGTGAACAAAGCTATTCTGTTCATCCACTGTCAGTTAAACACAGCTTGCTTCTGAGATAAACAGAAAAAACCTAAGTTTGGTTTTAAATTCAGGAACCATTGAATAAACAGTTTAAAACATTTAAGAACAGTTTATTTTTCATGTTTATCAAAACCATATTAAGTATATTCCTTGAAAGACTTTGCAACCCAATTTCTACAGTACTACGAAGTTTAGTGAAGGAGTTCTATCAAACCTTAAGTAATCTGTGTAAACAACATTCACAAAACCTAGACCTAGTGTTCTATTTGCATGGGAATAGGATGTCTTGATCTTAAAGAGCACCTTCTATAGCCTGTCTACCCTCCAAGGTTTCTTACAGACCCTTGGACATGATATGAAAAAGACATCTACCTCTAGTGCACAGAGAAAACTTATGGCACTGTACTATGCAACAACTCAGGTTGTTACTTATTCTTCACAGCATCCTGAAAGAGTCAATTTTAGGACTTTGAGACTATTGTAGATGAACGGTATTATGAATCCTAATTTACACCTAAAAAGGCAGTGAAGCACAAACCCAAACATTTAAAGCAATAATGCTATACTGATTTAAGAAGCTAGTTTAGTCCAACCAAAGTCAGAAATTTATAGAGGGGGAAGAGGGAGGAAAAGGAGAATCTCTTCTTCATAGGTACTATTATTCAGACTATTTATAAGAAAAAAATGATTACATCAGAGTTATTAGAGCCAGGATGGAAGAAATTAAGATATTATACACAGTGCTTCTTCCAAAGGGATT
>VYZW01025482.1:3264-13787 GCA_013401315.1 Balaeniceps rex
ATTGACTTGTGTTATTAAAAAAAAAAAATTACTGTATGGGTAAAACTAGTTTAAATCCCTTCATGAAACTTGCATACTGGATATCTAATATACTATTTCTCAGTGAGTACCTCAATTGCTACCTTTATTAAGCCATGCTATCTAAAAAGGTAGATATGCAACAATCTACACAGTTCTTCCCCAGATATTTTGGTAAACTGAAGAAAACACTAAACATATACACATTTTCAATGACTACAGCATATTTCTTCCACTTACTTCATCATATGCTTTACAGTAAAAGGTTACTATGTGCCAGTTACACATGCCCTTTAAGCAAGCTGACACCATTTTCCACCTGCCTGCAATGTAAACCACATTAGACATACTGATATGTCCTAAATTTGCCCAAATACTGTAGAGTTCTCAAAACTGACAATGAAGTGTAAGTAACAGATACAGTCCAATACCTGGATGCAAATATTTGCATCTCGCCTATAAACCATTGCAAATTAGAATCTTGGAAAGAAAGATGAATAACTAGTTCAACAAGCAACCTGCTGCAATTAGCGGTAGCACTCTAAATTCAAAGCAAGAACTAATCATCCCCAAACGCACACACAAACCAACAGCCTGAAGAGTTTTTGTTTCTCTTAAACAAAGCACACTAGCCAGTGATCCATATTAAAAAAGTCTAAACCATTCAAATGTGTTCCCTAAAAGTGAAAAACTGTACCTCACTCCCAGTAAAAAATAGCCTTTAGTATAGAGATTAAGCATAGTAGCACAAGCATTAGTTTATCACTAAGAGAATTCAGAGGCTGGTATCTAATTATCTACTCTTTTGTCAGGGCAAGGGCTGACCCAACAGCTCCTAAAATATATAGTCCATCCCCTCAACTTTGAGGAAATAGAAAGTAGGACTGATTGAAACTAGTGTGCTCTCACACGCTGCCCAAATGAGATCTACTAAATTAAATGGGAGAGTGAAATATAAAGACTGGGAAGTAATTACACACGATATCGTAAATTGTCACAGAAAACTTTCCTATTCTCAAAGTATTAGTTATTTGTATCAAAATAGTACTTAGTTGTACCACTTAATTCAGTTTTCTATCCTAGTTCTCAACAGCTATCATACAGCAGAGAAACATCCAAAGGGAATGTCTTACAGAGACAAATTCTTCAAAGTCGATTCTCCCATCCTTGTTGCTATCTGTCACTGCAATGATTTTTTCTACAATCTCACGGACTTTGTAACCAGGCAAAGGCAGATTTGCTTCTTTAAACAGGTCTTGAAGCTCATAATCACTGACATATCCACTGTTGTCAATATCTGTAAAACGAAAGCATGAGTTGTTTTTATACTTATGTAAAGAACCAAGTATAGTAACTGTGGAGAACAAATAAGGTGTGAGAAATACAGTTCTACGAGACGAGTATTTCTTCTGACATAGATAAGTAAGCATGAAGGAATACTTAGAGGCACAACTGGCTAAGAGTTGTGTCATCTCGTTAGGTATTTTCTCAGGACCTATTTTATAATCCCAAAGCACAGCTATAAAAAGATTGCATATTTGTAAATAGCAAAGTTTAAGCTTTTTTTAGACTCCCAACAAAATTCTCTACAAACCTTCGAGTGAAAGGGAGATCAATTATTATATTCCTACTGTCAATATTATACCACCTGCAATCAGTAAACTCTGATGCAAGTTGTTATTAGAAGAGCACACTTAAACAAGAAAAACTACTTACACAAGAACTCTACCTGACTCTGCATTTTGTTTCTTATCCTAGTATCTGATAGACATTTTCTGTTCTTCAAAACTTTTGATGTGGTTAGGCTTACCTGTGAAGAATAAATCCGGGATGATCTGTATCTGTTTATTAAAGGTGACCTTCCTTAATCTATTAACTAGCTCTGTTGAGAGCAATTTGTACTGCCACCTTCACTTATACTTGGCTCCCAAGACCACATGTCAGGAATGTCCATGTACAGCAAAGTATCAGAATGTTTTTTTCAACAAGAGGTATGGTATAGCTCCACAATTGTGGAAAGAAATGAACGGCTGTATCACATAAAAAGAAATATAAAAAAATTCAGTATAATTTGTGTTACTCATGATGAATAATGCAGCAGCACAGAAGAAATCATAAAAATACCCTTTGTACTTCCACCTTAGGCCAATCTGTGTGCAGAAAGCTGTCTTGAATTCTTCTCTTAGTATAATAAATCACCATTTTACAAACCTATAATATGTTTTTATCCAATGTAATGCATAAATGAATCAAACACATTAAGTGTTCCTAATTTGTTTTTATATCTATGCATATTCCCATATATATCTACACGCATATCTCTACAAGCAGAATTTGAGAATGTCCATTAAAATAGCCTTACCTGTACTTGTGGTCTAATGTCTATGCAATGGAGAGAAGTACTTTTAAAAGCAGGAAAGCTATAGTCCACACACAGTATAGATGAAACTCAATCAAATACAAAAAAATCATATCCAGCATAACTAGTGCTGGATATAATGCCCATCATTTTATATATTTAGTGCCCGTATTTTCCATGTTTGACAACAATTTTCAGTCTCTTTCATGATTATATTAAAGCTCTTGAAAAACACAAATTAATAGTATTCTCCCAATTCTACAAATGATGCACCTAAGATAAGTAATTTAAGAGAACGTCATGAGTAACACAATGAGTCAGAAACAGAAGCAAAATGATGTGACCACTTTTTTGACTCGTCAAGGTGCTCCCACTTTTGTTTTTTTGTTTACTAGTTAAAAGACCTCTCTTCATATTGTCTCTGGTATCAGAACTGAGCCAGTAATACCAGAGTGGATGAACACGCATCACATTACAGAAGGGCAAGCAGAGAAACATGCTTTCATCTCTAGCCATAACTCATTGCTATACAGTAATTTCCCTGTAATCCATACTACACTATGCAGCTTCTATACATCTTCATAAGAAGGCCACATTTCACTGCTGACAAAAGGCTAAAAACACCTGTTGAAAAAAAAAAAAAAAATCTCTTTTTGTGTTTTCAACACTACCAACAATTCACAAATCACTACACAGACAAACTATGTCTGCATATGTATTAATCCATCCACTGTCTGGCTTGCAGACATGTAACAACACATGTAATAACATGGATGGTCTAAAAAGCAGAGGACATGCTCATGAGCTCACTCAGATTACTGGCTATTTTATTTCTCTAGGTTCATCTTTCACTGAGGGTAAGTTTCCATGATGACAAGCAGAGTGTGAAATACATGCCTTTTCTCTCAGTTTACCAATACAGCTGCAAGCAATTTATCAATAAAGACGTTGGAAATGTAAAAATGAAAAAAGAAAAAAGCTAAGTGATGCTTAATTTTTATATTTTACAGAAAGCATAATACAGTAAGGAAGAAAATGCTTTTCAGTCAGTAGGAGCAGTACAGACAATTCTTAGATCGGAAACGTGAAAACATGCAGGAAGGAGAGGGAGAAAAAAGAAGGAATGCAGATGGCAAAAACCAACCAAACAGAAGAGCTGTCAGACAACACCAGTGAGTAGCTACCTATCCTAACACCTCCCAGTAGATTGATACATGTATACAGTGCTCTTTTCTTCGGTCTGTGCTTCCAGCTCCTGCAGGCTATAAACTTCTTGAGCTACAGACTACCTCAAGATGTTTAATAGCAAGTCATTAATTACCTTCCATGGATGTATCTTATTCCTTTAGCATTTCTACTCTTTTTTGGTCTCAACAAAATCCTGAGTTAATGGGTTCATGGTTTTATTATTTGTCAGGAAGAAAAGTTACTTCTTTTTATTTTAAGCTTTCTGACCCTCTACTGGGCATCACATGATACCTGTATTGACAGAAACTGAATAATTCCCTCTGCACCTTTTCTGTACTACTCATGGTCTTACAGATCTCTAACATACAGCTTCCCAATAGTCTCTTTACCAATCTGGAGACTCCTAATATTTAAGACTTCTTGCCTAAAGCAACCCTGTTGCCCCATTATGAATGATTACAAATATGTTTGATTTGCTGAGCTGCACAGTTACACATCACCCCCACAGAACTGCAGCAAACGAGAAATAAAGCAGATGTGAACTTTAACATTCACAATGGTATTGCAATCTGGAAATAAGGGTTAGTTGCTATATAATTTCTCACTCTGTTTACTCTGATTAATCTGCAAACATCAAGCATACAAAATTGTACAGTTATTTATTAACATCTGCTAGATACAAAAGCAAGATCAAAAAAAATCTCCAAGTTTAGCTTAAAATGTAAAATCCAATCCAATAAATGAAAAGAGAAATTGCTAGCTCACCAAAGCATGCAAGTAAAGCAAAACCAGCATCAATTATCTAACATTAAAATATATTTAACAATTGAAGTTTAATCAAACTTTTTTTTTTTCAGATTTAAGGAGTTCAAAAACCTGAATTTTGAGACCTACCGTGCTGCATATACAATGGCACAAATAATGCAACTGCCCAGCAAGAAAATGTATCTGTTTTCATTGCTGAAGTTGAAAGAAATGAATAAACACACATAGTTTCAGTGAAAATAGGGGGGTTTACGTAAACATTCTTATTTTCTTAGATATTACTCACAACATAGAAGGAAAACATGGCCCTGTCAAAACAAAGTGATCCATAAAGGTTTCTTCCACAAATCCTACACGGCTTTGCAATGTTAATGGCATCCTTATTTTCTTATTTAAAACGTACCTATTTTACTGAATGCTTCTCTTAGTTCTTCAAGCTCTTCACGAGAGATAGTAGTTATGTTGTTTTCCATCTTTGGACAGCAAGAAGTGTTGTCCTCAATTGCTTATACCTAATGATAATAAACAGGAAATACATAAGGCTTTAATTCCAAGCACATACTAATGCAAGTTACTGATCTTTTCAATACAAGATACCAGACCTGAATGACATTTCCAAGCCTGGCACACTTAAAACATTACAAACAACACTTTAAAGTACATGAAACACCTAGCAATTCTTTTTGCTGTAATAGTGACCGAGAATTCACAATAGCAGCACCTGTTTTCATACACCTGATGTTTTCATTTGCACAGAATAAGCACTGACCAACAATCTACCTCCATTGCTTGAGTGGTTTTCCAACATTAAAATCATCACCTTACCTTTCAACAATCAATTTTTAGAAAAATTGATTTCTAAGTGCTATCTAGTATCATTGATGATTAGTGTTTAGTGCTAGGATCTAGTCCTGCAAAGCACTGAGCGCTCCAACATTTGAACAGTAGTAAACCTCAGCAGAACGCTTTCAAGTACCTGCTTACAATCAGTGGCTGAATGCTGATGAGACTTTCCACAGCTGCTGCAGAAGTTACCACCTCCCGGCCTTTACTCCACCCTTCTGACAAGCCTATTGTCTCATAACACTGACAAAGAGCCAAACAAAGGCTTTTACTGAGCACAAAGATTGGAGTCTCAATGTGAATCTACCTTCTCTACCCAACTGCATAAAAAAGCAAAACAAAACAGAAGGCACCTTCGCAAGGGTTGCTAAACCCTCAGGACAGATCCTCACCCATTTCCTCTTATTGAAGCTTTACTACAACAGGATGATGCGGACCCTTGTTAGTAAGTGCAAGTTTGTAAAGAAGTCACACACAATTGTCTCAATACGCAAGCTTATATTTGCATTTGCTATTTTCCACCGTGCACACGCCATTGGTGCACGCAAGGTAAGCCTACAGCAGCACCTGCGTGTGCGAAGCTCTGAGCAGCGCTTGGCCATGAGAGCACAATGTGCTACAGGTGGTGCTGTGCCTACCATAAAGTAAGTTTTGTCTTTGCTTTTACTTTATAAGCCAAAAGTGACAAAAATCCACCTTACATTAGTATTTTCATCAAAGTTGTCCTATACTTGTGTATGTTTTTCCTTCTGGTTTAGTGTTTTTGGTTGAGAGCAAGAAAAATAATCCTGTAATGGCCAGGTTATTATTTGCTCATAATAATTATATTCAGATCTGCTATACACAGCTGCTTCTCCCCCCAAAATCGTGCATATCAACAGAACTGTACTATTACCCACTGGACGAGACACTGGAAAGGGAAATGGGAAGACCCAAATTCAGCAATTGGTTTTACCATGGATCTGCTGGATGCCCTTGGAAAAGACTGTACCTTTCTTTCCCACCTTTGTGTGCTCTGACTAATTAGGTTACAAACTTTCCCAGTGCAGGGATTGCCCCATAACTAGATGGTTGCACAATGCCTGCAACAACAGGATCCCTTCTAAGGTCTGCTGTAAGACTGCAATAATGGAATCAGAATTTGGTTCAGAATAAAAGAGATTGAACATTATCAATCTGAATTAGGCCCCATCCCTAGAAACGTTCAAGGTCAGGTTGGACGGGGCTCTGAGCAACCTGATCTAGTTAAAGATGTCCCTGCTCACTGCAGGGGGGTTGGACTAGATGACCTCTGAAAGTCACTTCCAACCCGAAGCATTCTATGATTCTATGAATTTCTGTTAGAAAATAATTTGTTCCCCATTCTAGCTGTGTCAGTTTTCTTTCAATCCTTCACAATCTGACAATGAGAAAAAGTACAAATGAAGCAATTGCACAGGTCACCAGCACATGAGAGAAGAGGCAGCAGGGCACTACATCAGCTGCGGTTTGCTGGGAGTTTGTCAAGAAGTCAAACATTTCCTGGAGGTTTACGAAGGAGTGCATACAATACTGCTGATGTGAGTTATACCTACCCTACTGTGAAAAGAGTTTTAATACAAAATAGATTAGCTGCGGTCAGCCACAAACAGGTATAACCATTGTCTCACTACATTAACCACTGAAGTGTCTCCTGATTTCAGAATTATAAGCGGTGACGTCACTACTAGAGATTATTTCACTGAGAAAGATATCACACTACTCTATTAGTGATGTCAAAGCCTGACATATCCTGCAACTGGGTGGAATGTTTGTTTATTATGAATTGGCTCTCCTGCCTACCTATGAAATGAGACCAAAGGAGAAGTACAGCACAACCTGTTTGTTTGCATAGCATTCACAGGTTGCCCACCTTTGCTTGGGGATCGAAGAGCACAGGGTCAGCCTTTCTTTCTTCTGCAGCTACCTCCAGTTACACAGAGAGTGGGGATTCCCACTGTATCCAATGCCTAAGGCTGTCATTATTCTAATGGCCTCATATTTACACAGTATCTTTCAGGAGAAAAAGATGACATGATACAACTTGACAAAAAAAAACCAAAACAAAACCAAAGAAAAACCCCATCTGGATTAAAAATTGACTTGCAAATATTAAATTATTAAGAAACATAGTTATCCAATGTATTTGGATACTATGTTGGAAAGCATGTCACTGGATGGAGATTCAGGTAGCCAGAAATTAGAACTTGACCAGGATATTGGGATTGACAATTTTACTCAAACCTACCAATCCAAAGCTATGTATCATGGCATTCCTCCTCATATTATTTTGCTTTTTGTTGAATGCAGAATGATAAACTCTTCATCATTTATATTCATATTCTATATAAATAAGAGTTATTAAATGAAAACCTCAGCTTTTTAGAGATCTTTCTTAACTGTAATTATGCACACATTTAGATTGCTGGGCAGTTTTCAATAGGATGGTTTTGATTCCCTCAACAGCATTTTCATAAATACAAAGTTTTTATCGTTGATTTTCTAATAAAATAGGCAATGGGCCAATCTTTTTGCTACTGTTTTTTACTGCTAGTAAGAGAACTCTGTATGGGAGAGAATAAACTATACTATACTATGAAGTACTCACTGAGAATTCTTGACCCGTTTGTAATGAAAAAAATACTCTGCAGGAAATGCTGGAAAGGTCTCTAGAGCTAAAAAAGAAGTGCTGAACAAGGTATCCTACATGTAGCGAAACCTGTATGCATAATGATACAAGGAATGCTCATGAGCTAGCAATGAGTAGCCCCCAACTTTTTTCAAAATACTAGTTTTAAATAAACAAAGCAACTATTTATTCAAACTACTATGAAGTACCATGACTTAGTTTTAAAGAACATTTTGTACACTTTTTATTTTTCTCTTGTTTGTTGTTTTTGGGTTTTTTTTTTGGTTTTTTTTTGTTTTTTTTTAATCTTTAGGGTTTATGTTTTGAAGTTAGTGCTTACCTGAAACCATCAGAATAAGACATTTCCTTCAAAAAGAAAATTACTTGGAAGTTAAGATTCTCATGTAACAAACTTCAACTGGGGGTCAGGGTTTTAAAGAAAACAAGTAACATGAGATGTGGTGAAACTTTTAAGACAGCAACTGTATTGGCAGACCATTCAAGAAAATACAAGAAAATTTTTGTCACAACAGTACGTGACTACTGTCTCAAAGTATAAAAGTAAAAATATTTATTTGGGCCCTATCTGCAGCATAAGCATTTATTTATCCACACTTACACTGCTGTGTAAAATAGAGAAAAAACAAGTTATGTGCACTATGTAACTGATTCTTAGCAAATGTTTCTGCTGCTTTTAGGGCAGTACTTTAAATAGCATCATGGAGGAAAAGTAAAGTTTCCATAGTAATTTAGTTTTCTTCCATGATGCTATACAAAAAGAGTTCTTAAACAACAGTGGGTTATTTTAATGAGATCCTGTCTACTTTACTCGGGTTAGTATTTTCTTGTCTTCACTGGGACTGTTCCTGTGGGTCACACCGGATATGGCCTTGAGGGTGGGTGGCAAGTTAAGTCTTTTTCCTTCATGTCACTCAATCTTATTTAAGTACTAAAATCCTACTCATCCATTTTGCTAAGCTTACTAGCAGCATGTACCAATCTTCATACTCAAAAGAAAAAAAAAATTAAATATATGTTCAGGAAAATGACCTTACACACAGATGTTTCTGGAAGTGCAAGTACCTTGATTGGAAACCTGATATGGCAATTAAAAATAAAGAAATAATGAACCGGGGAAAAAATTAAACATTTAAATTCAAATTACTAAGGAAATTTAAAGGACCCTGAAGCTGCAGAAAGACAGGAGACAGTCCTCTGAAATACAGAAACGGCATGTCAAAGCATAAGTGAAATATTTAGCCATGCAGGTGCAAAAGATGCCACTTCTGTCATACTGTTAATGTTTTTAACTATTTACCATTACCATGAGTCAATTTTATCAAAACCAATTTCTGCAAAGTTGCAATGCAATTAGTTTCACTCCTCCCCTTTTACAATTTATAATTTAGATTTTCCATCATATTCTATCTCAGAAAATAGCAATCTTTGATTTCCAAAGACATTGATTATTTCAGTAACACAGTAGAAACATCTGTTCCTGAATGAAGCAGATAAATAAAGCTAATACCTCTGCTTTAAAGAGACAGTCTTAAATAGCCTGTTATATAATTACAGGGTAAATTAGCTGGTCAATTAAATGGCAGAAGTGCTACAATCATGGTTCTGGAATTCAGGAGAGATCTAGTCTGAGCAAGCAGATGCAACACCTAAACTACTCAGATATTTCAGACAATTTCAATATAGAAACAGAGACCTTCTATCTCAGCTAATAAATACCTTGCACACGCAGGTTTATCACCACCCAAGATGACTCAGTCCACAGGCAATTCTGACAAGATTTAACATTAAGCCTCCAGAGGTACATGTCTATTGGAACTATGACTACCTGCTGAAAGATATATTTGATTAGAGAGAACGCATTTCTCTGTACTCTGGTCATGTTCATATGACACTTAGATTTTCTGTAGTCTGTGCTCACATTAAACCGTCTCCTGCTGCCCCAGGACAGGGTAGGTACAAACACTGTTTTTACACTGAGAAAGTGCCCTTCACCCTCTTTTAAGTCCTCACCAATACGCTTCACATGAACTGACAATATTCATCTATCCCTAACCTTCCTTCTACACCTGGAAGGCTTTTTGTATCTAGAGACAATTCAATGGAGTCTCCTGGAAACGTTCCACACCCAACATTAATACAAAGTACTGTTGATACCATCGTGGTATTTGTGTGCAGAGGAGCATTTGTGGCTGAGCAACCACGAAGGATAAAGCGAGCAGGCCAAACAGCAGTTCCTGCCGCTTTTTTGACCTGTTATCAAAGCTGTCAGAAGAAAACAGAGCAGTTAATTGGCAATCAGGCCCAATAGTTTTCTCCATCCCTGCAAGCAATTGGCAATTTCTCTTCCAGCTTTTCATTTCAAATTCTATCTGCCTTGTTTCCACGCGCAGCTGCTTCCGCAACAACAATGGACATTACAAATGCTGACTCAAGAGCTTATTTTCTTTTGTTGCTGTTCTTTTTGTCTGGTGTTAGCGAAAGAAGCCTTGATTGCAGAATACAGTCCTCTAAACATAGAAAGAGTCTAATACACCTGTAGAATGATAAGCACTGGGTCTTATAAAGGAAGAAGATACAAAAATAGATCCACTCCTAATGTAGCAAGGAGGATGCTTGTAAACCTTTAAAACAGGAGAGCACCGAAAGGTCAAAGTAGTTAGTTATATAAATACATATACTTGT
>VYZW01025482.1:19363-40635 GCA_013401315.1 Balaeniceps rex
CAAAAGGCATAAGGACTTAGTGTTTAACATAAACATACCAACCATTCACTAATGAGAGACTGTTTCCACTAAAAAGTGTTTTCAGAACTCCTCGCGAATAAAAAAAGCTTATGTTCTCATGGAAATTAAATAGAATAAACAAGAATAGAGTTGCTACAATCTACAGTAGAAAAGGATGGTCCTATTATGCCCTTTAAAGAAGTTCGAGCCTACTACTTGCAGGAAAAAAAGCTTGGAGACAGAGCTAAAGGCACACAAGTTTAAATGCCTGGATGATTTCAGAAGCTAGGAAGATGTGCCACCAACCTATAGCAATTCAGCTCTGAAACACCCTAATCAAGCCTTACGGTTGGTCTAAAGGAAATGAATTACTTTTGCATTCAGGTACAGAACATCTTCAGAGGCTCACAATGCACCTTATGAGATATTACCAAAGCAAAGGTAGAGTTATTAAGGACAAGTTTTTCAGNTGTATTCCAGCAACTTCATCTGGAGTCAGCTGAATTTGTGGATTTTCAGCATCTCTAATAATCATGCCACGAACTAGTGAAAAACTTCAGAAATAAATAACTCAAGTACAATGCAACTGCAATGATATTCCTTCCAAGAGAGATAGAAACAGCTCTTGTTTACTGCTGCTATAGAAATGCAAGTGTTAGTGGAAACAGAAGGGTTGCTCAAGGTCTCTGTTCCATAGTTCATTACACACACAGGAAGTCATAGACATACTCGCTAATTTTACAATAAGAAACTCTTGCTTCCAGCGATAAAACCTACATGCCATTAATGGCACACAAAGAAAGGAAAGAATAGGCAAAAACAGTGGTAGGAGAAGTGGGACTAGGTAATTCCCTTGGGAGACACAAGATCATGCAGAAGACCTTCCCTTTGTGGAGCAAACCCTAGAACAAGTGTCTCCTCTAGCCTATTAGAAAACATACATTTGTAGAAACTACTCAGATTGTAATAGATGTGTTCTTTGTGGGTGTGGTATTATCCTTCTCAGTGTAAATCATTTTAGTGTTCCTTTAGCTTCCACCATACTGTCCAGAGTCTAGAATAATTTTTACCTTTTGCTGCTACAGTTAAAGCTAGTGCTCACAAAGGAAATTCACAAGTCCTGGTATGAAACTCATGAAACTTGCAGCCCATTTCTGAGAGCTGTGTGGCTTACACTTGAGACACCCATTTTCACCTCTGTGCTTCAGATATAAAACATAGTTACAATCAGGTCTGCTTCTATTCACAATTAAAGTCACACATATCTGCAATGAGAAATTTTATTCACATTAAGCATTAACGGGTTTTCCTTAGACAGCTCATGAACACTATCGAGCCTGTCCACTGTAACTGAAAATAATAATCATAACAGAAGTGAAGCAACCCCATCATCTCACCTTTTTATCCAAGAACATGAGGTTGAGTTTTGGAATATAAATCAAACATTTAAAGGCACTGTTCTGAAAGTAAAAATCTTGCTTTTCCATTTTACACATGGCAATGTGTGTATTCAAGTAATCCATGATTGCAGAGCTACATTCAAATTAATTAGCAAGGTATTAACAGTTAGGATAGGGCTCAGAACAGATTAAGGTAAGTTGGTGGAAGAAACTTCTTTACAAGTGTAAAAACCATAATGTTTACACTGGTCCAGGAACCATTTGACTGAGACTTGAATAGAAACCAGATTTGTCTTTCTTTCAACAAGTTCAATCAACTTAATATACTGTTTCATTTTATATGACCTTTTCTTATCTCCTCTCACCAGCAATATCATTTGCCCTCTGGATGGATCATTTGATACTGTTCAAAAATCAGTTTATTATACTGAAACCTATGTTCCATGCTGACTAGTCATTTGGCTTCCCTGTACACAAATGTGCTAGATCCTCCTTCCTGGAGAACTTCTGCAAGTCCCCATCAAGCACCTCTTCTGCTCTTGCTATTCTGCAAGGCTACCCTTGCCTCACTGACCTTGTCCCCATATCCACTGTCTTTACCCATATGAATGTCTGTGTTTGTATATCACTTCTGAATGCATCAACCCAGTGATGAGGCAAATACATTG
The DNA here is from genome assembly GCA_013401315.1 of Balaeniceps rex. NCBI lineage: Eukaryota > Metazoa > Chordata > Aves > Pelecaniformes > Balaenicipitidae > Balaeniceps > Balaeniceps rex. The sequence goes on from VYZW01025482.1 coordinate 21,432, forward strand.
TCTCTGGAAGGCCAGAGCTGGCAAGCATCATGCTTTCCAATTAGCACTGGAAGCTGATGCCTCGGATGCTGCCACCAAAAGCAAGGAAAAAATACGGGCTGAACCATCACCACAGCCACCATAGCACAGGGTGCCAAATCCAGAAATTGTGGCAAGATGAATGCTTACTAAGGTCAAAGCATCATAGCAGTTTTTGCCATGTAAATGCATGTTAGATGGAAAGAGTCTATCATTAACATATAGAAAATTTGATGAGAAACTAGGAAATAGTTTGTCATAAAACCCATTTGATTATCAGTCGCTGCTTTGTAGAATTTTTTTTTTTTTTAAGTCCAAACTTGGTTTCTCTGTGACATTTCATTAAAGCAAGCCACACTAAAATATAAATGGAAAGGCTACACTAATAAAAGCAAGTTCATTCAGGCACTCCATCCTCAAGTCATTCTTTTGTGCCTAGGTTGACATTACATATCAAGTTTACAACGGCAAAAGGGAGTGAGTTAAAAGACACACCAGCAAATGATACTTAATCTCTCTCTTTCTCTGTCTAGGTTTATGCACATGCAGCTTTTGTTAGCATGCAACTACAATGACAAATAAAAATTGCATTATTTTTATACGAAATTCCCATATAAATATTGTCCGATATATATCTTAATTAGGAAACAAATCCTGAAATTCTTATCGAAACATTTGCATCAATAAGAATTTTGTCTATGCACACAGCAAAACTCACGCTCAGTGCTCGTGATGTGTTGACAGGACCCTCATTTGACAGAGGGGCTTTCTGGGTGTCAATAGTCATAACACAAACTTTTCAAAACCAATCACAAGTCAGACCCTAACCAACTAAAAAACCAATATGAAATGTCAAATGGTTTTAAAATTACTCGTATGGAATGACATCTGCCTCCTGTTTTCCTAATACTTCATGTTATTCTCAGATTAATTTTTCAAGCTTTTCTCTGCAACTGGAAGGACTAGAAATTTGTTTTTAAATTAAACAGATCCTCACATAATTTCTCAACTCCACAAACTAACTTTTGAGAGTATCTTCAATTTTCACAGAAAGCTCAGTCAAATTATGAGAACTGATGATGTTGTGGAAGTCACTGACTCACCATCTTCTGATCTGCTTCTAAATTACAATTTAAATAGTGTGTTTCTAAAAGTGATAGTGCTATTAAAGTCAAGTAGTTGCAATGTTATCTCCACCTCAGTATTTATAGTAAGAAAACAAAAGTAATCAGAAACATTAAAACAGGACAAATCGCACAGCTTTTCATTATCTACCAGCTTCTAGCAGAGCAATTGTTATTACCAATTTCAGAGCCAAAATTCTGCTTCTGCTATTAGCAAATTACAATTTCACATTATGTGCTTCACAGTTTTTCAGAGTTTGCTGGATTTTGCATTCCATCTACTACAATCAAAGTGTACTCACCTTCAGCTGTTTAATCTGTTACAATATCACTGATATTTTTACAGTATCTCTTGCAAGGCTATCAGTTTTTGTCCCAAGCCTCTATTTCTTCCAGACTCTGTGCTGCTTGACAAGTAGAACATACTGTACTCTGTGTTCTTTGCTAAGGAATTTATCCTTCTATGGCACTCATAACTTCAGAAAAATGTCTTTTTCTTAAGCCAACTGGAACATTATGAACCATTTTTCTCTTCTCCAAGCGTGAAAATAATGTTTAGTTAGCATGTAACTTAAAAAGCAAAACTATGAAGAAAGCTATCAGTGAACAGACAGACTAATAGGCAGAAGGGGAGGGAGATCTTAAAACAGTGCAACTGTAACACTGCAGAAAACTACTGCCTTTATCTTTCTGTGTGCCTGCTGGCTGGTAGTCTGAAGTAGGAAACCCCAGGTTGCTACAAATACTAAAACTCCAGCAGAGCGCCACAGGCTAACTCTTTCTAATGAACTTAGTTTTAAGGTCACCCCAGAAGTTAATCATGTGAAGATCATTAAGAGTAACAATAGAAATGCACATTCATTCTCCTGCCCTCAGCAATTCAATTTACATCCACATATTCTTCATATTCTAGCTAATTGCAATTACTAAATAGTACCAAATATATGTGTGTTGCCAGAGTATTTTTCAGTTTTCATTACTTATCAGATGGCAGTATGGTCTTCTATCACCTGCTAATTCCTCGTTCAACTCTACATGGTTCAAAAGATTATTAGAAGATTAGACTGATGAGCTACTATACTACAAGCAAGCCAGGATTTTCTGTCATGGAAAATTCATAGGTTATTTTTGTTTTTCTTTTTTCATTGGTCACGCTAGAGGGAAAAGGAGGGTCTTCCACAATACACAGCAAAAGCAACTGGTAGCATTTCAAAACCACCCAGTCTCTGCAGAGCCTACAGATGCATAAATGCTACCCGTTTCCCAGTTCATAGCCTTAAGGAGCTGTTTGCTATGGTGTTGAAGATAAAAGGAGCACATTAGTAAATCTGAGTAACTAAAACTAAATAGAGTATTGTTCGTAGCTTCTAAACTAGAAGACTATCACATGAAGTTTGTTTGCTGGTACTGTAGTTCTTAATAATTAGGCCAGAAGAAAACATCCACAGTTGTTGTTGCCAACTGTCATTTTTAATCATATTTTGGAGAGGAAAAAGAAAGAAATTTCTGAGCAAATTTTTTGTAACTAAATTATTCAAAACCTCAGCCTTAGGATTCATATGATTAGGAGATAGTTTTAAGAATACGAAGTTGTTTCTGATGCTTAGGTGAAAACTTTACCATCTTTCTTACAAACATCAGAAATCAAAATTAAAAAAACTTTATAAAGATCTTGGGTTTAGACAAATTCTTTAATTTTTTTTTTTTAAATAGTTTGAGCTGGCAACATGAGCAAGCATCCCTAAGCATTTAAATCATACATTGCAATTATGCAAAACGACGCATGAAGATGTGCATGATTTTATTAACTAGAAATTTTGTTTCCTTTTTCCAAGTAGCATAAAAACATTCATCTGACAAAATAGTGCTAGGCTACCAACAGCCCTTACAAACCTGAAAATGATAATTTAAAAAACATTACTTGTTGCTTTAGAATTAATGACCTGAAGTCCCATAAAGTGAGAAAGATAGGCTTATACAGTTATCTACAGTCTATATAGTCTATAGGACACCAAAAAATCCTGTAATCTGGTCATACAAATTACCTCTGTAAGGAGTCCTTTTGCTTAGCTAAACATGAATTCTGAGTATTCTTAAACTTAGTATGTATTATATTTCCTTTGTGTTAGCCATTTTAAAATGCCCCACAGTACTGTGACAATTGTTTGCTCTCATAGCCTGCATTAAATGTTAGTCTTCCAAAATTGCCAGATAACAGTCCAAAGTCTTTCCAAACCATGACACATTCAAAGTAAAATATTAATACTTCTTACACCACTTGTAAGTTCTAACACTTGTTAGGACTTTGAGAGCAGATTTCCACACATTCAGCAAATGAAATATGTAGCTAAAAACCACCTCTTTCATGAGAAAATGATCGAGTGTGATCAACTATCAGATCAATCAGCTTGCTGATAAATCAGCTTTTTTACAAGGGCAAAACACGTCTCTGGAGGAGATCTTACAAGACAGACATTTTATTTCACGTATTTTACTAAATAAGCAAACACTTTGGATTTTAAGTTAGCTACAAGTCTGCAACAAGGGGCTCATCCTCCTCCCACTGACCTTCACAAAAACCGAATAACCCCGTCATGTTGTTTACTGTCACTTTACACAGCGACAATTCATGAAAAATAACTTATATTTCCAAAATTAATGCTCTTGAGCATTAAACAGTAATCTATATTTAAATCTCTATTTTTAAATTTCTAAACATGGCACAGAAATATTTATTGTGCTATTACTATCAATTACCAAGCCAACACTATATTTACCTTCCATACTTTCATTTAAATATGCAGGACAAGCTTTCCCACTATTACTGGTCTGTCCCCCTCTGACTGGGGAGTCCAGCTGAAAGCAATACAACTCTGAAGTGACATCTTAATGAAGCACATCTTAGGTAGCACAGAGACTACAGTAGCACCCAATTACTCATCCAACATATGCTTATTTGGCTGAGAAGGACTGATATGGATTAATCCTATTGAGTTTAAATGCCTGTCGTGGTTTAGCCCCACTCGGCAACTAAGCACCACGCAGCCGCTCGCTCACCCTCCCCCTCCCCGGTGGGATGGGGGAGAGAATCGGAAGGGCAAGAGTAAGAAAACCCACGGGTTGAGATAAGAACAGTTTAATAATTGAAATAAAATAATAATAATAGTAATAATAATAATGATAATAATAATAATAATAATTGTAATGAAAAGGAGAACGAGAGAGACAAACAAAACCCAGGGAAAAGAAAACAAGTGATGCAACCGCTCACCACCCGCCGACCGACACCCAGCCAGTCCCCGAGCAGCGATCGCTGCCCCCCGGCTAACTCCCCTCGGTTTATATACTGAGCATGACGTCATATGGTATGGAATAGCCCTTTGGTCGATTTGGATCAACTATCTTGGGCCGTGCCCCCTCCCAACTTCTTGTGCACCTGGCAGAGCATGGGAAGCTGAAAAAGAAAGTCCTTGACTAGTCTAAGCATTACTTAGCAACAACTAAAACATCAGTGTGTTATCAGCATTCTTCTCATGCTAAATCCAAAACACAGCACTATGCTAGCTACTAGGAAGAAAAGTAACTCTAACTCAGCTGAAACCAGGACAATGCCTTGATCTTAATTTACTTAGTGAAAAGCAGAATGGTAGCTTAAGGAATAAACTATATGGCAGAAGAGTTTGTGCCATAGATTAACTACCACAAAAAATATTTCAGGAGGGAAAGCACACAGAAATTTTGGAATGCAACAGAAATATGTGCATCTATTACTATAGAGCATTTCATAATTTCTACTTTCCCCAAGGCAGTCAGTGTATCAGACAGAACTTTACTGAAAAGCCCAGCATGGCTGACCCAGTAGCTGTCTTTTACCACAACAGGAGGGCTGCCATTTTAGGGTCCAAGGCACCTTATGAAAACAAATGTAACACAGAGTGCCAGAAGTAGGGATTTTGCTCTGGAATGACAAACTAGTTTTGTGCTGCTGTCAAGCCTCTCTTGGGAGCAGCTTTAGTAGGACATGATCAAACCACCTTGCCCATGCTGAAGAAGCCAATTGGGAGGTTTGAGTTTCAGGGAGAACGGATGGTCTCAAAGATTGGGGGNTAGTTACTTTTTTTAATCTCTATTAAAAGGGAGTGCAATCTTTTTTTTTTTTAATACCATCTTTATGCAAAAACTCGATCAGCCTGGCACATATAGCATTACCAAACTGCAAGAGGCAACTGAAATTTTGCCAAGTTTAATTTTATTAGAATGACCGGGGGCGGGGGGGGGAACAAAACACAAAACCAAACACACACAGAGTTGGAGTAATTCCCATATACACATTACAGAGTTCCCAACACTGTAGCTTACAGAGGATATATATTTTCCATATATGTTTAGTAATACGTATCTGGAGACACATAATAATAGCAGAATAATGAAATCCCTTTGGAAAGATCAAAGATATATAAATATCAATGAATAAGATGAGTAAGATACCAGCTTTTGGAAAGATTTGTCCAATAGGCCTTGAATTAGTGAAGTAGTTATCTGTGGATACAACCCTAAGCACATGATAACTCTCTTTTAAATAAATGAAATTATTGGCAAGATTTAAATTTATGTGCTGTAACATTTTGCTAATTTGGGATGTGAAAAATATTCTGCCCCATACAATTAAATGGCTGATATAGGTGATGACAAGTAAAGCAAAATATATCTTTACATTCAGTTATGAATTGTTTTGTCACTGAACACATCATGTTACCTAAGAGGAAAAAAACAGGTTTAGAATCAGAGTTAAGTTCTGATGCCAGCTATATCACTGGCAAAATCCACACTAGTTTCAATTAAATATATCTTGATTCTATAAATCAAGCTTGGAAGGATTAGACACATCACAGAAGTAAAATACTCAGCTGAATAGAAAAGGAGAATTTCATACTATTTTATACTGACCTACCTTTAGGATATGAAAGAACAGAATCTAGTTTTCCTTTGTCATAAGGGGATAAACCAGTGCAAAGAGAAATGGTAGGACATGTGGAAACAAAATGGAAGAAAGGGAGACATGGAGCTAGAAGAGGAACTTGATAAATCAGCGAGACAAAAACGTTCCAAACTATAAAAACGTTGGAAAACAAAAACCTATGAGGGAACATCTGGTTTGAAAAGAAACAGCTAGATCCTGGAGCTCACACCGAGACAAATCCTTCAAATTAGCATTCAAGTAAATATAATCTTGCTGATAACATACAGCCTAATATTTCAGCTTTACTACATGTCAATGTTTTAATCAGTCCATTCTATCAATGATTATTAACAAGATAAAAGAATGAATACACTAAGTGAATTAAACTGGGTAATACTGGATCCAGCATTAATTTTTTTTTTGTTAGTGCCTATTATTATTAAGGAAACATCTGCAAGAGAGTCCTGAAAGTGGGTTGATAATCTTTTTCCCACCAAAAGCATGCATGCAGAAGCACACAATCTGCTTTATGCATAATTTATTTCTGAGGCTTAGGAATAGCAGTCTCACTGATGAGCTATTATGATGTACTACGTTTATTCTCTTTGGACACCTGTATGTAATAGCAGTAACTAAGCACACAGCCCCACATAAAAAAAAATCTAGAAATTCATCAAGTAATTTACATTTAGAAGTACCAAAACAAATAATAAGGTATATAATAACATCATGACTGACATATAGCATTTCCTGCATGTGACCAGCTGAATCAAAGCTGAAATCATGTAATTAGTAATTTTCTCACAAACATAATACACTGGAGAATAGAGAAGTCACGCTTACTGTTTCATTTTGAAGCCCTTTTTTAAAGATGTAGCAACAGCGATGCTTAAAAATCCATTAATAAAGTGGCAGTACATGACTGTAATGCAGAACTGGTTCTATTGGTAACCTGGAACTCCTGATCCATATTGAATTTGATCTGACTATGGGGACAATCTTTTTAGCAAGGCCTGTTGTGACAGGACAAGGGGTAATGGTTTTAAACTAAAGGAGGGGAGATTTAGGCTAGATATAAGGAAGAAATTTTTTACAATGAGGGTGGTGAAGCACTGGAACAGGTTGCCCAGAGAGGTAGTGGAGGCCCCATCCCTAGAAACGTTCAAGGTCAGGTTGGACGGGGCTCTGAGCAACCTGATCTAGTTGATGATGTCCCTGCTTACTGCAGGGGGGTTGGACTAGATGACCTCTAAAGGTCCCTTCCAACCCAAAGCATTCTATGGCTAATGCCAGCTCTTGTTTCCATTGTTAATATCCCTTTGCATATCACAACATGACCACTGGTCAACTGTTTGCTCAGTGAATATCAAGGCTGAAATGAGCTAGTGAGACAACATCTTACACAGAAGATCTTAAAACCTGGGTTTTAGATTCAAAAGCATTTGCAGTTGCTTAGCTAGGTACCTTTCCCAGCACGACATTTACAATTTATTGTTTCCTTATGGTCTGGCACAGTACAGTGGAACCTTCTCTAGTAATAAACTTGCTTGCTAGGATCAGATCCTTTTACTCCCTTGGTACTCCAGTTCTACATTTATTTAATTTGTGTATGTAGACCTAGTGATTTTTGGAGTTTTTATGGTAAGAGTTATCATGGATGTGAAGTATCTCACACATTGTGGTGAACGCTATGAAAATATTTTATTAATTACTGCAATAAGAAGGGTTGCAACTAAACATTACACACAGACTTTACGTGAAGTGTTAAATGTAAGGGTACTGGTACAATCTTTTTAGTTTAGGTATTCCCATGTTAAGGTGACGTCCATTCCATTGACACAATCCTCACAGAGTAGTGAAAGTACTGGGGAAAATACTTAGCCTGGTCAAGGGGTCGAGAACACCTATCACACCAAGGAGCATATGCTCCTCCAAAAGATAATGAATACTGTTACAATATATATAGGTTTAATTTGTTTGACTTCTAAAAAAAAAAAAAAAAAAAAAGGATAAAAGGACAAAAACCATGAATCCCCTTCCTTCCTCCATTGTGTTGGTTTCTAAAGCAAGCCATGGAATGAGGAAAGTTGACATTTAGCAGAACTTCTATCAATATTCCCATGCATAAACTCTATTCTAGTCTTAATCAGTATGGAACACAGAACCAGATGGAAAATTGTTTCTCCTCACATTAAATCTCTCTCAGAAAACAACATTTTTCCACTATGAAAATTGTAGCTAGTACAGTTATTCAGATTTTCATTGAAGAAATATTTTATTAAAAGAAGAACCTATGTAATTACAACAGCCAGAACTTTCAAATGTATTTAAATGACATTTTAAATTAAAACACTGCACAATTTTCTCCTAGTATGACTAGTACCGAGTTTTTGCACTTTATTAAGGGATTTTTAAGCATCGCTGTTGGTACAAGTTTGTTTTTTTTTAAAAAAAAAAAAGTAATTTTCAGAGCCAATTAAACCATGGAAAAATTTCTCCCAAGAAATCGTTATGACAGTTACACTATTTAGTTCTGGATTTTTTTAATTTTTAAAATTAGCATTTAAGATTCTGAAAATTTTGCCTTAGGGAACTAGACTCCAGGCATCTTACTCTCATTCAAAAAATATCAGTTCAAAAAGTCTTGATGTTATAACACTGATCCTGGTAGTAAATACATTTCTGCGAGTTTGCTCTACAGCTACTAGCCTCAAGAATAATCTTTTCTAGAAATACTAGAAAGCAAGAAAAAAGTAACGAAAAGATATACACAGGCAACTATTTTTAATAGTAGTAGCTGTAGATAAGCAGAAAATATCATTGTTGTTATATAAATAATAACGCCAGGTCCCAAAAGAATGTATAATTAACATGCTCTCTCTCCAAATTACTTAAATGTTTAATTTTACATCATCAATAACCTTAAATATGCAAGCAGGTTTATTCATATAAAAAAGGTGGATAAATGCTTGCAGGACTAGGACCTGTCTAGATTACATATAGAACTAAAAGACATGAGAAAAGCAGATTTTAATGTTTTAGATTTTCTTTCCTCACTTTTTTTTCTTTTTTACCTGTTAGTTTTTGCTTAGTAGTTGAATGTACATATTCTGCTTTTAGGTTGCTGGCTTGCCTGTGGTCGTTACCACCATTTGCCACCTGTTTCAATTTTTTACTTTTTTTCCCCCCTCTCCTTTTAAATCATCAAATCAATATTCAGGATGAGATATAATTTTAATCTGTGCCCCTTCACTCCAGACAAGTTGACTAAGCAACGCAGACATAGATAAAAACAGAGCATACTGGAATACACATTTTTATGGTGTACGGGAACAATGCAATGCATTCAAAGGTCAGGCAATTACTCTGACAACCCGTTTAGGACTATATATGGAAATTAGTTCTCAAGATACAGACTATCAGGTGTTATTACAGCAACCACACAAATGATAAGCCGTAAGCACACCTTGATATTACATGAAACTACTACATGGATGTCCTCTGAACAGTGCCATCTTGGCTGCATTTCCTCTGACCACCACATCAGCCTGTATAATGTTTATATTTCACAGCTCATGAAGGCATCACGGAATACACGCGTGCATTTAAGTGTCTTAGTATAATCACTTGTGTCTACCTGCAAGAGACAGCTGAGATTTAACTGCAGTCACACTAACCACATGGGGGAACATCTCACATACATCCACAGAGTGGATGAGCCCCAAGAAGAACAGTAATTCTACCTCAGAATTAAACAACAACAGAGGGAATAAAAGTACAGTTAACATGCTCTTGTGCTCTGGGACCTGCTGGTACAAGGCAAAGTCACTCAGTCTCTTACAATAAGTACACTGACCTGCAGAGGCATGTGGTAAAGAAGCAGCAACAAAAGCCAAAGAAGGTAGAGGCCTGGGTGTTGAAGAATCATGCATTTATAAAGCGAGAGGTCTGCCCAAGTTGGGGGCAAGTAACGTCAATTTGGCAGAAATCTTGGTACTGCCACATACACTGGATTTGATACTTAGCTTTAGCTACCTGCATGAATTTCCCCGAGTTCTGTCTGCAAGCTGTGAGCTCTGCATGCCTAAGACTCATTTCACCATTATGAATTTTGCACTGGAAGAGAAAATACAGAACAGTCTCAAGGCACACTATTTTCATTAGTAGTGAGTCACTCTCTCCAGCTGGATGATAATACACCTGCTCCTCCTCCTGAGGGTCAAGAGACATAAAAGTATAAAATAATAGGATAAGGAAGAAACAAGGAGATGAATTAAGAGTTTATTGAGCTGCTTATCATGTGTCCAAGGAAAGCAAGGAACAAAGTCAGGTGTTTCAGTTGGTGTTTCTTTGGAGGGTTTGGAGAGTGCTAGGTTTTGTGAGTGCCCATAAAAATGTTTTTATGGGGAGCACCTACAAGACTTCTTACATCCTCGCAGCACAATGAAGTTGTTATTATGAGCAGTCTTATAAGACCACGGTAGCAGGAAGAACTTGATGATATGGTCAGAAGGCAGTAGATAGGGCTTTGCAACCGGGAAGGAAAAAGAGCCTCCTAACTTGACTCCCAGCAAAGGATGGGGAACAGGAGATGTCTCTTTAGTGAATTGCTCTAAGTACTTATTAGAAAAAAGAAAAAAGCCTGAATTACATGCTTGGTAAATGCTTAAAGAAACTGCACCACAAATTTATATAGCATTCTACCTGCGACAAATAGAAACACTTCTACGATACCTATATTAATATGATCTCGCTGTTGACTCAGGAGACTTCCAGGCAAAAGCACTTGTCTTTTTATTTCATTAAGCACTTTGTGTGTCCCACTTATGCTTTACCAACAACAACAAAAAAACCCACCCTCTGATTCAATAAATTTATCATATTTCTTAGGACTGAAAGCTAAAGAAAAATATAGCCTGCTCAAACTCTCCTAAGATCCCAAAAGATATCTTGCTATCTTTCTTAAGTTTATCAGGGATGACATGGGAATTTTAACTCTACATCAAATTAGCCAGTAGTACAATTTACACCTTTCTTAGTGTGACTGTTGTCTCAGGCTTGGAAGTCTACATTCAGAACATTGTTTTCACAATAAATAGATTTTTTAAATTGAAATGGTGTAGAAAATTTTGTGTTCAAAATAACACCGATAACAAAGCCGAGACGTACTTGGTCTTCCTGGACCATTAAAGTTCTACTTAACAGACCATGTAAAGCTACATGGTTTCTGCTTTCTCTCTAGGAATCTCTAGGTATTTTGTAAAGTCAGCTGGTAGAAAACATTGCGATATGTGCTGAAAAACAAACTAAGATATAACCCATTTATGTTTTGCAAAGTTTCTCAAAGTATTCCAGGTCCTTCCCATGTTAGCAACCTTTGAAAGGTCAGCAGAATTTTTAATGAAACAGCATACATATATTTTGCAGGACAAAAATGACCATCTGTGAATGAAAAATTAGTAATAGGTTCCCTGAAAACATCCATCTGAAATGAATCAGTAATTGAAATACATACATGTACCCACTTTGCAGACTGTTTTACATGCAAGAGACATCGCCCTAGCACAGTGGAAAGAGAATTAGAAGCCTCCGAGAGGATTTTATTTCAGCCCGGAAACAATGCTAAGACAAAGTTCATAAACAAATGCAGAAAGAGCTAAATCTCTTAATTAGAAAAACAAAGCTCAATGTTCAATTTCCCCTCACATACTCTCCCTGCTATTCCTATCTATGCATAAACCCCCTTATTTTATCCTTTATACTCTGAAGTCTTGCAGACTTGCTACATAGGTGGGACCCACGCGCGCGGGTCGTAAGCTTACGTTCCCCAGCACATCCCAGGACCGCTACTAAAACACACCTTCCTCTCTGGCGTAAGGCAGCACGTAACTCTCCCCACACTGTATGACGTTTAAGTATCCTTTCGGATTTTTTCTCAAAACCTTTCGTACTTTACGCATTTAAACGCTCTCTCCCTCAAAGGAACATAAACAGAAAGCAACATAATCTAAAAGTTAAAAAAAAAAAAAGCAACACTTTAAACATTGTTTAAGTACGCTCCTCACCGCTACCTAGAGGGCGGAGCGCTGAGCCGGTGGGCGCCGACCCCCCACGCCTGCCAGAACGCACCCTCCCGCCAGCTAAGCGAGCCGGGCTCACCCCTTCTACCCCGCTCCCCCAGACACAACGAAGGGATAACGGCGAGAGCTCACCACCGGCGCCCCGCTCGCTCCCTACCTGCCCGCCGGCCGCCGCCTCCCACAGTGCCGCGGCTCCCCCTGGGGCCCGCCGCCACCTGCTGCCGGCGGGGCGGGGCGGGCAGACGGGCAGCGCCGGCGGCCAATGGCAGGGCGGCCGACAGCAGGGGCGGGCCGAGGCGGGGGGCGCTTGGGGCCGTTCTCCGCGGCCCCAGGGACTTGTCTCACACCTGACAGAGTTAAAGGCCGCTAGGCCCGGGGCTGCGCCCTGCCAGTGGGGCGGCGGGACGCCGGGGCACCCCGAGGAGAGTGCCGCCGTGGCCGGCCCGGGGGCGCAGGGAGCGCTCTAGCGGGGGTTTCTCAGCCAGCACCGAAGTTTCCTCCTCACCGCCCCTTAGACCGGGGCCGCTCCCCGCCTCGCTTTAAGCCACCCGCAAAACTGCGGCACTTCCCTCCCCCGCTGTGCGCTGGGAGTCCCCTGGAGCCGCGGTCCGTGCTCCGCTGGGACGCCCGTTGTGGCCCGGCTCCGGCTGGCGCTCCCGGCAGCCCCTCGGTGCCCGTGCCGGGAAGCGGCCGCGGCACGGCGGGGTGCGCTCGGCCCCTGCTCGGTTGTTACCAGTCTGTGCACTGCACCGCGGAGGAGAGCTCTGCTGGGGCAGCGAGGTCATTAGAAGCCGGGCACTCGGCTGCCCTGAGCGCGCTCCCCTCTGGTGACGAAGCGGTTAAACTTCAGCAGCGGCGCGGGGGAGCGCAGCCGCCCGCGCGACGACGGAGGAGTTTTGGCTCCTGCCGGACGCCGTCACGCAGTTCCCGCCTTGGCGGCGCGCGGCCTGTTTCAAAGCGGGAGCCATGGCCGAGCAGGGCCTGGAGATGGCCTCCATGATCCCGGCGCTGCGGGAGCTGGCCAGGTAGGACGGACCCAGCCCCTGCCTCGTAGGGGGTTTGTGTGAGGGGGGGAAGCGCGGCCGGCCTCGGCATCGGTGTGTGGCGTGGGGAGGTGGAAAAGCAGGTTCCTTCCCTACCGCTGTGTGAGGTCTCCTGGGGCTGGGCCTGTGCCTTCCCCTTATCCTGGTCGCCTTCGCCTCCCACCACCTGCCTGGGTTGCTCCCTTCCTCACGGGTGGGTGCTGGTAGAACCTGATGGGAGAGGCGTGGTGGTCTGCATAGCACCCTGCGTCCTGGGGACTTCCGTGGTGCTGGTATTGTGGTTTCACTGAGAATTAAAAGACCTTGAAAATGTTTGGCTCTAAAGTTTTAATGGCAGCATCAAGACTGCAGCTTTGTTTTGTGGTAGGCACCTAGCTGACATGGAGGTACAATTGTATGTTGAAGATTTGACCTGACAAGAGCTAGCTGCCATCTTGGTCACCTGAGCGGTTGCTGTTGTCACCTCTTACCCAGGGTATTGGTGGCTAATTGGTTGAATAATTTTGGTTAATTCCAAAAGTTAAACGAGTTCTTGATTTTATTTTTTTCTGCACCGAAGCTGTTTTGTTGCTAGGTGGTAACATGGATAAATCTCTTAATCTGTCAGATGTGGATTTAATATATATCAAACATAATTGTGTAACAAAATTAAATGATCTTCAGCACTTCATAAAACTTTGTACTATGGCAATACGCTGGTCACTAAAACAAGAAATCAATTTGTATTTCTTTTTGAAAACTTCTAGAACAAAGGAAAAAAATCGGCATTTAACATTGTGGTCTATAATGGATAACGTCAAAATAATGTACTTTTAATTTTAGTGCTAGTCCAGAAGAATACAATACAGTTGTGCAGAAACCAAGACAAATACTTTGCCAGTTCATTGACAGAATTCTTACAGATGTAGATGTTGGTAAGTATTACATCCCTATCTTTTAAAATTGTTATCTGTTTTATGCTTTAAGTAATTCCTGCCAAAACCCAAAAAATTAACAGCTCTCATTTCAACAACGACTTAGTAGTTGAATGCAATACCATTTATGACATTTTTTAATAACTTCCATGATGAAGTATTTGCTATTATGATGTGAAGTAACTTAAGTCAATTAAAAAAAAAAGGGGGGGGAATGCAGTGCATATTGTATGAATATAAATGCTTGCAACATTGAAAATCAGGAGTATCATGTAATGTGATTGTTCGTTGAGTACTATAGCTTGCAAGTCAATACTCACAGGGTCTTTCAGAATTTAAATACTTTGATGTAAACAGCTTTATTTTTAGTTTTAGAATTCTAACAGCCTTATTTTAGTACTCCTTAAATCGTGTTAAGGAGTTATTACAGTTATTTACAGTTATTACAGTACTTTAACTACATTTTGGTAATGATGAAATACATATACTACAAAATTATCATTTGTACTTATCTGTACATTTGCATCAAGGACAATCATGGTAAGGGTAACTTACTGTTTCCAAGGTATAATTTCATGTAGCTGTCTCAGTAAGAGTGATTTTTTGTCTAGTGAATTGATTAATTTAAGTCTCGTACCCATGTTAATCTTCAGATGATGTGTTTGTTAATTCTCTTATGGTCCTGAAAGGGAAGGCTATACAAATAAAACCAAAAAGCCAATCTGCTTTAGATACTGCTTTCGAATACATAAGTGTTGTATTTTATCATTACCATGTAACTTCTCTGGTTAATTGCTATCTGAATCTGAGGTAGTTTCCTTCTTATGCTAACTAACCACCAGTGGAATTTGGATAAATCTGATATGATTCAGCTACCTGTTTCAATGGAGCTATACAGCAGCGTTAGATCTGTTTAGTATTTTGCTAAACTTTCTGATTCAGTAAGCTGAACTTACCATTTAAAAACTTATATTTCTTGGAGATTTGGAACAATTCTTAGAGGTTTTTTTTCCTATCAAGATCATAAACCTAGGGAAAATTGTGTGATTAAAAACTAAAATGTTAACTATTTGTTTCATTCATCAAACAATTGGATATAATACTAACAAAATGTTAATGCATGTAGTGTTAATGAATAATATTTAAGCTGAGTAATTTATATTTTTCTTCATACAGTTTGGTGTCACATAATGGGTTTACAATATGCACAAAATCATTAATCATGGATTAATAAAGCACACTCCCAATTGATAATTATACAGGTTTAATACCATATTTTATATAATAAATAAATTATATAATATTAAAATAATAATTTTAATANAGCCAAGTTCTGTAATGTTGCTTGATTTTATTCAACATATCATGAAATCTTCCCCGCTTATGTTTGTAAATGTGGATGGAAATCAGGAGGAAACTGAATGCAGTTGCATTG
Organism: Balaeniceps rex; assembly: GCA_013401315.1. NCBI lineage: Eukaryota > Metazoa > Chordata > Aves > Pelecaniformes > Balaenicipitidae > Balaeniceps > Balaeniceps rex. Next base: position 37,006 of record VYZW01025482.1, read on the forward strand.
GTGAGTTTGTTGAAAATGTTTATGTTGAAGCTTGATATTTTCAGGATTTAAATTTTCTGACAATGGGATCATACAAAACAACAAAACGGGAAAAAGGCAGATTCGTAAGTTCAGCCTTATGTATTTATGAGTAAGTGGATATTATGATAGGCTTTTAATATTATGAATTGATTTATACTTGTGATAATGGAAATTTATCAGGACAGAGTTTGACCTTATTCATTACCATTGTGTAGTGATATTACCCGGTTCACGTTGATGAGATATCCTGTACACATATTCATTGCCTGAGGGTGTTTTTGACAGAGGAAAATGTCTCGAACTATGCTGTGTAAAATGTCTTGTCTGTCTCTCTCCCCGTTCCCCCAGCATGCACCCCCCCCTTTTCATATTTTTCAATAAGATCTGCTAAAGAAATGTCCCAGTGAAGGCTCTCTGTTTACTAACCCTACATGCATTTATCTCAAGGAGTTTTCTTTTGTTTTACTGATGAGCAACCTGCTCTCAAGGAGGTGCTCATAATAGGAGGCTTTGGATTTTATCTTAATAATTTTCTGTTTGCTGTTTCTTTTTTATTGTCCTAGAATTTAGTAACTGGATCATAACAAGGCTTCTCCGAATTGCTGCAACTCCAAACTGCAACACATTGTACAAGAACATCTGTGATGTCATTTGCTCTTTATTTTTTCTGTTTAAAATGAAGAGTTGCTCCATTTTTGAAGTACTAACAAAAGACTTGCTACAGCTTTTCCAAGACTTAATCTTCCTGCATGAAAGAGATGCACAAAAGCAACTCTGGGGAGATGTGCTGGTCTGGCCAGTGACTGTAAAGAGATTTTCAAGCAATACAAGTGACGATGTGGGATGTTTAAGATTGGCACCATTACAGCTGATGGGTATGCCCAATGTAGAATGTTTAGAAGTTATATTAATGTCTATTCTGACAGATATTGTTGCAGATGTTTTTTTTGTAAGACAAGATATTATTCTCTGGGGGATAGGCTGTTCCCTGTTGGAATATGGCAGTCCAAAAGTTAAAGCTTTGGCAGTGAAGTTTTTAGTAAAATTAATTCATTTAGGAGGACCTCCAGAACAGGTGGCTAGTGTTTTTTTCACAGTCTTTTTTGGAATTCTACAGTCAGCACTTCAAATGGATACTGAAGAATCAGAACTCTTTGGAGAAACACTCTTACTGTTGGTGAGGACATTGTTTCCTTTTGAAGCAGATTCTTACAAAAATATTGAACCTGTCTACTTGAATATGCTACTAGAGAAGCTCTGTGCATTGTTTGAAGGTGATGTGTTTAGGTGTCTTCAGTCTGAAAAGCTGAAAGCTGCTTTTTGCCATATACTGCAATATTTTCTGGAGTTTGTTCCAACTGGCTATGAATCTGCCTTACAAGTAAGAAAAGTCCATATCAGTACCATATGTGGAATTTTTGTGAATGTGTTTGGAACTCAGGAAGAACAAGAGGTAGGTTAATTTTAAAAACTGTATTTATCATGTGAATAGATACCTACATCTGTGCAAAGAAGAAAATCTGGGAAACACTATTTTTAGTTGCATAATTAGACTGATACTCCTTGTTTCTCAGTTGTTTCACATATTTGTACAGGTTAGAGTTCTTTAATTAGTTGGATGTAGCTGAACCCTGTTTTTCAGATGTATTAAACTATTGAGAAGCTGTGCAAGCACAAGGATCTGTCTGTAATCATAGTATAAAATGGGGTAAGGCACAGAGTATGTTCATATAAGGTCAGCTTTACAGGTAATTTCATCTGAGCTGCTCTTACTTTCTAACCATATAGTCATATTTGTTGGGGACAGGCAGACAGGAAAGTTTGAATTAAAATTGAATCACAGAATAGTTTGGATTGGAAGGGACCTTTGAAGGTCATCTAGTCCACCTGTGTCCATCCCCCCACTGCAATGAGCTAGATGAGGTTGCTCAGAGCCCTGTCCAACCTGACCTTGAATGTTTCTAGGGATGGGGCATCCACCACCTTGCTGGGCAACCTGTTCCAGTGTGTCACCACCCTCATAGTAAAAAATTTCTTCCTTATGTCCGGTCTAAATCTACCCTCTTTTAGTTTAAAACCATAATGAGGTGTTGATATACTGAGTGTTCCCTCTACTCTGTGCACCCACACATGTATCATATCTATTGTCTCTTAAACTTACTGTGTCTGTCTTGATGGCTTTGTAGCAAGGTATTATGGCAAGAACTGGGAAACAGCTGTACAAGCTGCATTCTGTCTGGTAGGAACACTGGAAACTTCGTTGCTTATGAGAGTTTTCATCTTGTAATTAAGATTTTTGAACAGAAAGGTTTTTAAGAACTTTGTTACCATAATATTTTGAAATTTTGTATTTTAAGTCAGAAACAATAGTATCATGTCTTTGAGAAGTAAGGCATAGCATACATCATGGTACTGTTGTTGTTTGTCCATCCCAGTATCTGGTGAGTCCACTTTATACAGCATTAAAAACACAAACGGAAGAAATCTTTCAGGAGCTTCATCAGAACCAGATAGATACTTCTGATACTGATGGGTGGAGCAGCAGCAGTGATGAAGTTCCAGAAAAAAGACGACGACTAAGCCTACCAACAAAGCATCCAAACAAATCACCTACACCAGTAATGTATGACACTTATTCAATAACTACTTTTATAATAATTTGGCTAGTGAATAATAACAAATGACAACTTTTTTGAGGCAGTTTCTTCATAACAGCCACATTGAAAGATCTTCTGGGAAAAAAATCTAAATGATATTTTGAAGGATCAGAATCTACAGATGATTTTTAAGCCAAACTTTAGTTAAAGACACTATATTTTTAATATGTTCAATGCAAATTATTTTAATTTTTACACACTGAAAACAGAAAAGCTGAGAGAATACATACAGAATGACAGAATAATGTATGTGGCTGTGCTGTTGCACTGGATGTACTTAAAGCAGGTCTAGTTAAGTCAGGTTGTTCTCAGATGAACAAAGCCAGTTCTCTAAGCCTCTGTTTGTGTTGTGCTTCAGCTTCCTGATTATCTTGGACTTGCTCCAGCATGTTGATCTCTTTCTTCTATTTGGGCACTCAACACTGGGTCCAGCATGCTGTACTCCAGGTGTGGGCTTGTGATCAGCCTTCACTCTTGATAATACAGCCCAGTATGTAGTTGACCTTCTTTGCAACAAGGTCACACTGCTCTTACATTCAACTTTTCCACAAGTCCATTGGGTCATTTTCTCCGAAGCTGCTTGCCAGCCAGTCAGCCCTCAGCCTGTTCTGTTGCACGGGGTTTTTTGTGCCAGTTGCAGGACTTTTCATATGTCTCTGCTGACCTTCATGAGGTTCTTGTCAGCCTCGTTTTCCAGACAGTTGAGGTCCTTTGAATAAGCAGCTCTCCTTTTATCCACTGAGTTGCCTGTCTCATTGTAGAAAGGAATCAAGTTAGTCTGGCATGATTTGCCCTTGGTAAATATGTGCTGGCTGTTCCCAGTCACCTTCTTGTCCCTTATGTGGCTAGAAATGAGTTTCGGGAAGACTTTTTCCATAACCTTCCCAGGGACTGAGGTTAGGCTGGCAGGCCTATAGTTCCGTGAATCCTCTTTTTTGCCTTTCTTGAAGAT
>VYZW01025486.1:7413-29319 GCA_013401315.1 Balaeniceps rex
AGTTAGTTAATGATGTTTTTATTAGCATATATTTTGCTTCATGGTTCCCTAAGTAGCGTCTAATTACAAAGCTTTGTCTGAATACCTTGGGTGGCTGCCAGCTTTCCATTTTGCCAGCTGAGGAATATTGTAGCAAATAGTTAGGGAGCCTGAGGGCCATGTTTCTAGGGCAGGAAAATTTATCTCTGTCCTTTTTAAATTTAAACTCTGGGATTTTTAATTTTGTTTAATAGAAGGAGCCTCAATGACTTGAGCCCAATTTAAACCTTGATAGGAATTACCCTGAGTTGTGGGTCCTTTTTTTTTTTTTTAAAAAAAAAAAGTTCCATTTCCAGGAAAAGGCTGACTGATGAGATAGCTACAGTGCTTTATAGCCACCTCTTTTCTGAGTGACAGTAGTTGTCCTGGTGATTCAGAGACAGTGTCACAAGGTAGGGGGTGAAAATGCTCCTTGAGAGGAGGACTTGTCCCAGTCAAGACTGCAGCAAGGACGTTTCCCCTAAGCTGAGCAACCTAATCACTGAGCTTATGGATTGCTCTGAAACCGGACTATCCTGAGAGGAGATAACACCAACTATCAATGACTTGAATTACTTCTGCAGTCAAGACGTGGCCTGAATTTTGCTCTACAGTTTTATATAGGTACTCTGATGGCAGCCCACAGCTCAGTCAGTGTGGAGGTGGTTCCTTGTATGTGGTGTAAGGGCGTCCCTGCAGTGAGGTATTGCTTGCGTGCTGCAAAGGTCAACAGGTGATTTGGCAGTATGCATGTTTGTGAGAGCACAAGTGGCGTTAGAGCTAGTTACGTGAATATGTTACTTTTACTATTTTTAGGCTGAGTGTAAAGCATGGTAAATCATTTAGGAGATGCATACGGATGTGTTTTTTCTTAAGCTTCAATAAACTTGTAGCATGTACATGGCTCATGACAGTGAGCCGTGGTTTAGGTGTAGGGTCTTTTGCATCCTTTGTTTGATGACTGTAAACTTCAGAAGGGCTGAGCACAGGTCACTTCTGTGATGTTGCAAAAGTTTGTTTTCTGCTTATTTAAAATATCTTCAAAAGATTATCCTAAAATGTTGGAATTTTTCCCTCTTCACTTTCAGAATTCTTATGTATTTGAGAAAAATGCTCATTCTTTTAGATATATATATATGTACGTTCTTCAATTTAACTAGCAAAAAATACCTGTAGGTTGGAGACAGATCCTTCCTGATTTATTCAGCTTGTGAATCCTGAGAACTGGAATCTCAGCCTTCAATCACGTAGGGAAAGACTACTCAAGGTTATAAAATGCTAAATGGTATCTGATAGTGGCTTTCATGCGTAACATTTTTCCATTTGCTCTTTGCCAGCTGAGAATGTCAGGAATTTTGTATCCCTCCCTGTGCTGCTTCTTGTGTGAGAAGCTTATGTGTCAGGATAATCTGTTTGATGCTTCTGGTTTTTGCCTTTGCTTCTCTCCACACCCTGATTTTCTGTTTGGCAGTGGGTGCCTCGAAGGTAACAGGAACAGGGCATGTAAATGCCCAGACTTGGGCAAGTAGAGGCTCCCAAGCTGTAGAATAGGTACTGTTCATGGTGCACGGACCACTTCAATGAGCCTGTGTAATGCAGGTGCAGTGGTGGCGATCTCTGGCTCTTCCCCCATGGGTGCTTACCTGGTCCATGGAAGCAGTTAAGGCAGCGCTCCTAAACAAGCTGCTAGTAATGTGTTTCTGGCCCTGGTCTACCATTCTCTTCATCACAAGAACCTCAGTGGTTCGGGTTGTAGGAACAGAGGCCAAAGTGTGAGGAGGAATGTGCTTCAGGTGGGTTTGGGGGATAGGACTGAAGGGGTTTGTGGGGTTGGCATGGCAGGCAGGGCCAAAGGACAGGAGAAACAGGACACCCAAAATCACCTGCAGAGGGGCTGGGAATGGACTGCTGAGCGAGGGGACTGAGGTCCACTCACCTAAAAAGGTGAGTGTGTGTAATGGGAAGGAAGTCGCAGAGCTATGTCACTGCCTGCACATGCAAGCAGCTAGCAGAGAGCCAGAAGCCGTGGCTGTCCTTACCATTAATGGCACCCAGATAAAGAAAGGGTAAGGACCTCTGACCTTGAGAGGAGCCAAGTGGTTTGGTCTTGGCCACTCAGATGCAACGTATGTAGTCAGAGAGCAGCTTCTCAAGAATGGGAATGAAATCTAGTCAAATGATTACAGCTGTCAGGAAGCAGATCTTGTGCTGCTAAGCACCTGCAGGTGCTTGAAAAAGCACCATGTGGAAAAATCTTAGCTGAATTCAGCTCTTGACGTGAGAAGGTGCATAACACTCGCTGAGCACTGGTCTGGTTCTGCTTACTCTGTGCATCCTTACCCTTTCCAGCCATGCTTGTAGGCAGAATTATAATCCTTTTGCAGCAAGAACAAGTGATGTTCTTTACAGTCTAGGGTGGTAAAAGCAACCCAATAGAGGGATGGGGGGGTGGTTGTTGTTTTCGTTTTTGTTTTTTTTCCTCTTGGCTGTGGAGTTTGGATGAGACAACCCTGCTGTGGCGGTAAGCCAGCGCTGGGGTGTAGCACTACAGGATAGTGCAAAAAGCTGCAGGCATGAATTAGTGTTCCCTGGTGTGCCTGGCAGATTGAGTGAATCCAGACTGTCTTCAGCAGCATTTGTCAGCCTCTATATAAATAGGCAGGAATGGTAGTTTTTTATTTCTGTATTTATTTGGCCTCTGTTTTGCTTTCTAAGCCAGTATTACATAAGATGGTTAAAAGACTTTCACTACCACAGCTCGGGTGTGATTTATGTTGTGTTCCCTTGAATTTGTTTTTCCCTTCTAAGTATTGTGATATGGATACTCTGTGGGTTTTTCTTCTTCCCCATTCTGTACTGTTAGTACAGAGGAAATGTGAAAAGCGTTACCTATGACCAAATATACCCCTCCATGATAAGATGCACAGGAAACGGAAAGCAAAATATTAGAGAGCTTTTAAATCGGTGGTAAATTCCTTAATGGCTGTTTGGTTCCATTTTTCTGCCCTTTGCAAGGGCAAAGCTTCTGTTGACTTCAGTGAGATGGCCAGATCAGGGGTTGCGGAATCCCGAAATACTCCTGTAATCAATGAGAGCACCTCTGGTTATACTGAACTTGCATTGCTTTATCCTTGCACTGCTTAACGACTAAACTTGTCCTCTATGCTGCAGGGCTGTACAGCTGCAAAGGTTGGGCAGTTTCTGGTTGGATCCTCAGAGAAAAAGGGGACCTGCTTTCAGAGGAAATTTCATAACATGCGTGTGGCCTCACTTCTTCCTTAGTGGCAGAGATGATGAACCACAAGTGCAAAGTGGACATGTTGGTAGAGGAGCACGAGTACGAAGGTGCTCTGAACCTAGTTAGCATTGCACCAGTACTTACGCGACTGTGTAGGTATAGAGCATGCTGTGTGGCGTGCTCTAAGAAAGAGTGTCTTAAAAGTCTGCATGAAGCTACACAAGTCACTGACTTTGTTTTTTGGCATGTCTTTGGTAAAATAAGTTTCTTATTTATATTTTGAATGACTCTTTTGGCTTGGCTGTAGCTGTTGAATTGGAAAATGTGCCCCTACAACTTAGCTGTTGCATTGCATGGATTAGTGACCTCAGCCTCACAAGTTGTTATGAACCCCTACAAAAGCAGAACAGGCTAATGAGCGGTGGAAGTGGGTCAGTATTTGCAAATAGGCAAACTTCTTGTGCATACTGAGTGAGAGGCACAGGATTTCTAAATTTCCACAGTAGGTGAGCTGCTAATGATAGTTTACTCATTATACAAAGATGGGAGGTATTCCCAGTGCCTCGAAGGACACGGTGGAAAATGGTAGGATGAAAGAAGGAAATGGTGGGGATGAAATTCAGTAGTGTAAGTAGCAAGTCCCTGGGTACCTTTTGACTCCCAACAAAAATGTATGCTGTAAAGTTGTAGGTCTTTTTTTTTTTGAAATGGAGAAGGAAAGCCACCTGTCAACGTATTTACTGGTTAAAGGATGATCATGTGCGTATGATGCAGCCATGAGAAATATGTTACATGTTAGGGGAAGTGCAGTTAATACTGTTTTATGTCTAGAGCGCTGCATATAAACCTGGTCACCGGCAGTCAGGAAAGATGAACTGAAGCTGGACCAGGCGCAGAGAAAGGCGATTAGACCCTGCCTTCTCCCAACTACCTGATCTTCAGACTGGAAGATAAGGTTTAGCAGACTGGCAAAGTTAAAGCTGAAAGACTGCTCTATATTCATATTTCAGCTGAAGGCAAGCATTGATGCTTGAATTTTAGTAACTCAAGGTGCAAGTAAATTACAAATAATTCAGGAATTCAGAATTTTATTAATCATCAAATAACACGATCCCTGTAGGAGTTGCATGGAAAAAAATGTGATTTTAGGCTGGACCTTGATCAGCTTTTGAAACGGGTTAGGAGTGTGGTTACTTGTGATGGTTGGAGCTGATGGACAACTGTTTTGGGTCCATGTTTTTGCCCGAGGTGATGTGAGCTGCTGCTGGCTGCAGGTAGGGGTGACATCTGCCAGAGCACTGCTGTCGGCTGTGGGTTACGGAGGGGCTGACTCCCCAGCAAGCTGGGGTTGGGACCTGGGTGTCCGTGTGGCAGAGCTGGGGGTGGCTGCCTGAACGTTTTAGGTGGCCCTTCTGGAGAAGCAGAGCTGTTCTCATGCCAAATCTCCCAACCGTGCTCCTGTTTCTCCTAATTTTCTTGGGAATTACTGGGTACAGAAATACTGAGCTATAAAATTGAGGTTATAGACATTGTAATTCATAATGCAGAAGGTAGTCCTGTGAGATTTAATTTTGTGGGCTGCTTTTTTGTGTGTCACTTGTTTTGGGTGTCTGTCCCACATTTGGTCCTTGGCAGATGAAAAATGTGCAGATTAGTATTTTGTATGCCTTTAATTAATTTTGCATGACTCTCTTTTTCCAGGTAATTAGGCCAGAAAAAGGTTCAAGAGGACTTTGCTTTTGGAGACTGATTTAAAAAAGAAAAAAAAAAAAAGCATCAAATAAATGTAATTATTTGCATAATATTTTTACTAGTATGTTTATGATACTGGAAAATCTATGCTCATAAAACACATTGTTAAGAGTCTATTATTAGATCATGAAACTTACTCAGAGTTACAATTTTTCAACACCTCTTCGTTCAGTGTTGCAAAGAGTCTTTTCCTGTTTTCTTGTGGACAACAGTGGTTTCTTATGACTGGGACATAGTGTATCATCATGTTTGTTTATTAGACTGTACAAAAGAATGATAAAAGGGATTTAATTTTGGTTTTATTTGATATTCTGCACTGTGATGACTGATAATAGTTGTTACTAGTGTACTTTCAGTTGTTACTAAACAATTACAAAGTACTTTTTTTTTTTGTTTGTTTTTTCCCCACTCACAGACCATAGGAAATTGCATTAAGATGCATTGTAATCCCATTTTGGTTACTTTGTCCAATGTAAAATATGAAATCTTGAGCGTCAGGTTTATCCAAATAGGAATATAAACTTACATGCCAGGTGGAATCTATCACTTGATGTTAAAAAAACCCAAATCCTGAGACTACATCCCCAAATATGGATGAAATGTTTTCTCCTTTTAAAATGCTTTTTAGCTAAAATAATAGAAATAGAATAAAATATAGAATCATGAAAGAGGAAATAAGCGTTGTGTCAGATGAGCAAGTAAATAGATTTTCAGCAGAGTAGGGAGGTCATACTTACGTGCTAACAATAACTACTGAGCCTGAGTGCCTTTCAAAGGCAGTTTTCTTTCCAAGCCTAGCTTGCTGTGATTTTGCCCTCCCTCTTTCCAAGCTTGTGAGGAATTGGAGTATTTAAGTAGATTATTTTGTCTTAAGTAGCAGAGGAACTGCATTCCTCCTGCATGCTGCGCCTCTGGTCGCCAGTTTTTATGTTTCTTGACACAAGGAGCAGGTCAAACATAGTTTGACGTCGTTTGGCGTTTCTGTTACAGAAATGCAACATACTGTTGAAGTGATTAATTAATCTTCCAAAATGTTTCAAAAGAAATTTTCTTTGTTTCTGCATTTTACCTTCACTGATTTAAAAGGATTATTGCTTTTATTGTAGGAAAAAAAGAGTACAACTGACAGTGGCAGTAGACTGTACCAGCAGAGATGTGCATGAAGTAGTTCTGCAAGTGCAGAGCTATTAGAGTGTGGAATAAACTGATGTGAATCTGGCTTCTAGTGGTCCTCTCCTTCCTCCTTTTCTCAGCCACACTTTCCCACCCCTTCCTTTTGGCTGAGCCTGGGGTATATCTGATGCACAATCTGGTTTGGGAATCCAGCTAAAAATTAATCCTACCCCAAAAAATTAATCCTACCCCAAAAATGGTAGTTTGCATCCTGATTCCATTAAAATGTACTTGTCCAGGATCCAGTGAGAGAGGTCTGCTTTTCTGTTTGCCTTTTTTTTTTTTTTAATTATTATTTTTATTTTTACTTTCTGGCCCTAACACTGGCAATAGTCTTTAGTGAAATAGCTATTATGGGAAGTGTTCTTGTCACCTGGTCAAAAGAAAAGGGAGAGAAATTCCCAAGATGTCATATAGGTTCTCAGTGTGCTTTCTGGGCCAGTATTGAAGGAATTTGAAGCATGTGAGTTTAACTGCATGGATTGAAGTGTGATTACTGTTATCTGAGAGTTCTTTGTAAATTCATTAATACCATGTAATCTAGATTAAAACCAAATCAGCATGTCTGTAGGGTATGTTTTTTCCAGGAGTTTACAGAGTGGGAGGGGTACCATGAAAGGTTAGATCTACCCTCCACAGTTAAGGTTCCTGATTTCCAGGGTAGTTTAACACAACACACTGGAAATTTCTGTCATGATCTGGAAGCCTAAAAATTCTGGAAAGCATTTATTGCACTAAACATGCTAACACTAAAAGCCCGGAAGGCACCGGTCTACTCAGCTCCCTCAGGATCATGGCTGATCCCTTTTCTTTAGAGCTTACTTCTTGACTGATTCCTCTTTCTTTTCTCATCCTCTTTCCTGCTGTTTTCTCCTATTAATGAGCTCTCCCACCTGCCTCACTCCCCAAAACACTTCAGCACTTGACCATCTGTCACTGCTGCTGTGCAATCCTTACTGTTCTAAGAGAAAGTATTGACCTTGAGCTGGAGCGTGTGATCTGTGATAAATAGCTTACAAACTGGCAAATGAACCAATATGACAAATAACTTGCTTTATACATCGCACATGAAACAGCACAAAATATGGAGGCTGCTAGGTCTAAATGCTCAGTCTCTAAGTACAGTTCTGAGAAAAAGATGTGTCCAGTAAATCTGCAGAGGTTTGCAACGTAACACGTGGATCCGTGCACACGAACGGGGCAGTGAGATTCATACCCTGCCCTAATAATGCATTTGATTTAGGAGTTGACCTCAGTTATTAGCTGCAGCTTTATATGAAGCTTTTGCAGATGACTTTACAAATAAAAATCTATGAAATGGCTGTGCGAGTACAGTAAGACTAAATGTATTTTCCAAGAAACATTATTTTTGGTTTGCTTAAGACTAAGTTTAGTTGAATCAGCGGAAAGGCTTTTTGACTTCCTTTTTCTGTGTAATTATAAGCTGAAATTCTAAATCAGCTGCTTAGTCATGGTAAATTATGAAAATTATGCTGTTCATTGGCAAGCTGTTGTTATAATAAACATATTTATTGCTTGGGGTTTTTTTTCTTAAAGGATGTTTCCCTTGAAACAAAAAGCTGCAGAGTAACTTAAACTGTAAGAACCCATGTTTTTCAAAATATCTGTCATAGTATAGGGTAACTAAACATGACAGGTGTTCAGAGTTTTCTGACAAATTAATTTTATCCATGTGATTTGCAATGTTTTATAATAATTGAACCCAATAATTGAATCCAGTCTGCTACAATTACAAAGCAAAACATCGCTGTTTGCCAGGGGAAGGGATGTTTATGCTGTCAGGTTAGGCCTCCAAGTGCAGGTGATCTTCATGTCAAAACTTGTCCTCAGAGTCCTGTAATGGAAAAGATGCATTGAACCAGTAAGTGCTGATGGTGTAAATCCAGCAGGATGAAGCACAGCAGGAGATAAGGGAGCTCTGCTTCCTTGGGATTTAAGGAAAATTAGAGATGGGCAACTACCAAAGATGTCTGTTCTCTATGGGATAAAAGAAAGTCGGTGGTCCTGCCATGGCAAGTCTTTGTGACCTGACAAAGCGTGATAATTCTGATCTATTAATGATATTTTTTGTTGGGGGGGGCTACGTTTTAACAGTTTCACTCCTTGGCTCCAATGTACTACCGAGGTTCAGCAGCAGCCGTGATAGTTTATGATATCACCAAACAGGTAAGATCGTCTGTACGCTTTTCACCTGTGTTAACTCCTCGACTTGGGCCAGAGTAAAATCCACAACTGCAGAAGTATTTATATGTTAATTCCTGTTCACATCAGTGGGGTTTATATGCTTCAGTAGTTTGGGTAGATTTGGATGGAGGCGTCCAACTGCCTTAAAAAATGAAATATGAAGTCCAGCTTCTTTGTTGTTTAAACTTCTTCCAGACAAAATGTTGGAGACAGTATTTTGTAGAAGTTTCTTTGGCTTTCCTCTGGCTAAGTAGACAGGATGATATCCTGCAATACCCCCTCCCATCACCACCTATGTTCTCTGTATGGATTGAATTTTTAATACAAAAAAGAGATAGCTGCTTTGTCAACTGAAACGGAAATTTAGTTGTTTGCATATTATGGATTTTAAAGCTAATTATTTTTAACTAAGCATATCATCTCATGTTTGCATTGTGGGGCTCAAGTCTTAACTTTGAAACCAGTAATGAAATAATAAGTCTCTGACCTTTGTCTCAACATTATTCATTTGGAATGAAAATTGTATTTTCAGATCCTGAACCGCTCTTGCTCATTTCTCAGGCAGAGGAGGCTAGGAGGTTCTAGCTGAATGCCTCTTCCACTGCTTTTGAAAGAAACCCCTGCTGATAAAGCTGAGTTAGAGGCAGCGTTAATGGATGGGTGGTCATGACAGTTCACTTGCATTTTATTCCTTTCCTGCCAATTGAATTATTTACTACTAGGTTGAGAGAGCTGGGTTAGTTCTCCAGTGCATTAGTGTAATGATCTGTGGCTGATGATGGTGGCCACTGTTGCACAGCAGTACTGTTCTTTGCTAATTTGCCAAGAAAAGATGAGGAAGAGTGAATCCTGCTGGATTGATACTTACTTTTATTTTAAATGTCTTAAAGTTGATCTTGTAATGCATTGTAAGAATAGAATTTTGTTTTGCCAGCCTTTTTCTAAGCTTACGTGGAACAGCTCACAGAATAAAGAGGGGGAAATAGGAGAGGAAGGTCAATGTGTATTTCACTTTCTGATGCTTAATATTCAGTGTTGACCATTAAAGCAGAATGGATGTTTTTTCCCAAATGACTGATAGTGCTTTCTCTTCAGTGATACTGATACAGCCATGGCTGATTTAGACACAACTCTTATGTGCATTTCTGAAGGGAAAAAATTATTTATAATATATTTGGGAGCTCACTTTGAGTTTCAGTAATAATTTCAACCATGCATTATAATTAGAATCTCTAGGAACAAAAGTGACTTTAATGCTATTAGTTCATTAGTGCAAAGAAATAGAAAATTTACTATTAAAAGGTAGGCAGTATCAAAAAGTGTTTGAATTTTGTACTTGGGGGGGGAAAAGCCAAATGAATTATCACCTGTCTCTTTGGTGATTGAGGTAAATTGAGGTTTACCAGGTCACAGATTTGGAAATGCAGGGGTGAGGGGGTCACTGAAACCTCTCTTGGATGTTACCAAAATATGATAGCGGTTGAGATACTAATCCACCAGGCAGAAGTTGAAATTAGACAAATGAAACTCACATTAAAAGTGAAGGAAATTAGCTACCAGCCAAACTTAAAAGAGCTGTGGTAGTTTCTTCATCACTGGAAAATTTAAGAAAAACATTCAGTGCTGCTTTGGTGGGAGGCGGGGGGGGGGAAATGTCAAAATTCAAGCAAGAATTAATTTGAGGAAGTCTTATGACCTAGAGTTTGAAAAGCAGATTACATAGATACAGCGGTCTTCTTCTGGTCTTGTGATCTATAAAATTATTATTGCATTAATATGTCAAACCTGTGTTCCTCTAACTTCAGAAAAATAAGCAAATACATCAACGGAGACTAGGCTGTTAGCTTATTTGTTATTTCTCTGACTTAGGATTCATTTCATACTTTGAAGAAATGGGTGAAAGAACTAAAAGAACATGGTCCTGAAAACATTGTAATGGCCATCGCTGGAAACAAATGTGATCTTTCTGATATCAGGTAATACATCCCTCTTTGTTGCTTTGATTGCAGTAACTATATTGTTCCTTCCTTCAGGTAACCAGTTTGTTTTGTTGTTATGGTAGTATATCGTTTTGGTCAGCTGTATTGAGTCTTTCCTAACACCAGTGGTCCTGCCAATGTACAGCCTCACCAGCAGCAGCACAACTTGAATTATGTACTTTTTTTTTTTAACGTCTCTTTTACTGCTCTTCCTTTGTATTTGTACAATCTACACCCTTTAGCTGCTGAATCATTGGGAATGAAAAAGTATTCTCATTTTTTTCCTTCCGTTCATGTTAAAATGTGCAGAATGTATTAAGCGATGAGCAAACCCAGCTATGTAAAACTAGAAGGGTGGGCCTGAGCTAGAATAATGTTATTCGTAGAGCAGCTTTGAGAACGTGTACTTTGCACTTTGCAACAAATGAAACTGTTCTGTAATACTGGATGTTGAAAGTGTATTCTCGTTGTTTTTAGGAGCGTAACCTCAAGTAAAACTCGTGTCACCTGTGTGAAGCAAAGAATTTCCTGGGTAAAAGAGGGGAGGGTTGAATCCACCCTCCTGCAGAAGAGCCGAGATGATGCTATTTGGGATGAGAGTGAAGCTAGAGTCACTCTTCTGCTCGTTAGCTCTAGTTTGGATTCACATTTATCCTCTCTGGAAGCGGAAGCACATTGTGCTGTACAGTAGTGATCCTGTGTGTCAGTCCGTGACTCTGTTATTTCTTGCTTCAACTATGAGTACAGACTCAATAGCTGTATTTGATGCTTTTCTCTTAGTAAACCTCATAGGCTCTCGTAGCCCCCTGTGTTTTATAATCATTACTTTGGCCCAGGTTCACCAAAGCCGTGAAGCACACGTATAACTTAACTTATAACTTTGGATGCAGTGCTTCCAAAACCAAACTGTGTTGGGTTTGTTTTGTTTTGTTTTTGTTTGGGGATTTTTTGTTTCTCCCCTGACCCTGTCAGCCATGAACCAACACAAAATTCTGAGTTGCTGCTTTCTGTAAGACCTGAGCAAGCCCTGGTGCTGGAAAGACTCCTGGTTTCTGTTGGGCTGAGAATCGGGGACACAGATAGTATATTGGCATCTCCTACTTGATGTTGTGATATGCTTGTCAATGTGGTGAAGCTGAGTCCTATAATACGAAAATAAAGGTTTCCAAATGTGAAGTAGAAGAAAACAGAGGAAAGGACAATTGTAAAAAAAATACACCCCAAAACCAGTTAGCACAAACTGGAGTTTTCAGTTGCCCTGAGAGTCACTTTAAATTTAAACTTAAGTGTTCCCAGCAATACAATTCCCTGATTAAATCAAGGGTAGTTAGTTTGGAGATTGTGACAAATGACACTAATAGCACATGAATCCATAACCAGCCCTCCCCTGCTTTTGGTAGCATTTCCCATGGCAGCAAGCTTTTAAATACTGTTCCACTGGGGGCATGTTAACTTGGGGACATGAAGGAAAACCTGCACCACGGAAGTGTTGGGAGAATACTGGACTTCCTCACAGAGTGACACTGATCTTCCTGCCACGTTCTTCTCAAATGCTACCTGTTGTTTACTGATTGCTGATCATCTGTTTCTTGCTCCTGCTCAGGCAGTACAGCTCTTCCATGCACAGAGTGTTCTGGCGTTTGCATGGTGCTCATTGTCCTCAGTGAGCTAATGTCTCTGTCTTTTTTTTTTTTTTTTTCCCCTTCATAATTATGAACAGTTTTGAGAATTTTTTTATGCTGTTATTCTTTCTGCATCCTGCAGCCTTTTCTCTTTCTAAAGTCATCCAGTGATGTCCAGCTGAAGAGATTTTGGTGGACAAATAGAGAGCCAGACTATGTTGTACGTGATATGTTTTCACAGTTCTTCCAGCAATCTGATTTTTTATGCAATACATGCAGCTGTTCTCTGGCTGTTTTACATCTTCAGTAAAAATGATTTTAGGTGAAATGTGTCACCAATTTATCAGATTGTTTCCAATGAGTAGAAAATACATATGCCTTTGGGCACAGAGAATTTAAAAATAAGATCATGTGAGCATACAGGAGCAAGCTGCTGTTTGTACACATTTTTGGCATCTGTCTTTGATTTTGTAGAACTTCTGGTGGATGTTTTGCTGGGTATTAGAGAGACAGCTGCTTTTAAGACCAACGTGAATAGAAGCAAAAGAGGACAAGCTGACCAGGTCCAAGTTGACTTGATTCTACCATCTCTGTGACTGTAGGAGATAATGTAAGGAGGAATAAATGGAAGCAATAAGAACTGATTATTTTCCTCTGGGAAAAGACTGGCACTATTTCTCATAATCATTGACCATGTTACCCTCCTCATTTAGCATCTAAAATTTGGTTTTGAGCTGCCAAGATGGATGTGGGACACTCAGGGGTCATGCTGCTTTTCTCAGTGTTGTTAATAGGCTATCAGCAGTTTTTGGCACTCTGTTGAAGTAAATTTCTTCTCCACTTTGAAGGAATTTCTACAGGTAGACAGGCAATTTTGTTTAGTATAAATCCTCACCTTTGTTCTAGTACTGTCAACTCTAGTACTGTTGAGTGTTTGGCATACTTTTAAGTAATAGTAGTAGGCTTTTCCTTCTGATATGTGTCCTGTCCTTCTGACAGGTCATTAAAAAGTAGTTTCAAAGACAGGAGCTGAGATTTCAATGTTAAAATGTTGTAAGCGTCCAGAATATTTTTTGAGCGTTATAGAAGTCAGTAGTCATAACAGCAACTAAGAAGTGTTTACTTCCCTAAAAGTATGGTGTACCTTCTTAACAAATTGTGTTCACTGGAAATTGCCAGATCCTTGGTTAAGAGAATTCAGCAGAATTTCATGCTTGGATCTTCCTTCTATGCATCCAGAATATTTCTTTATTCAGTAATTATTCAGAAAGTCTCAATGGAGATTGAATCAACAGAACGATTTGGAAAGGATAAAATTAAATAATTGACATCTTTCAGAATAGGTTTTCCTCTAACTTTCCCCGTAGCCCTGGAATAACACTTTGTCAGCACTCCACTGATAGGTGTTGCTTTCTTCCCTCTTCACCCCATCTTGTGTGTATTCATCTCCTGGCTTAGAGTTAAAGCAATTGTGCTTTTTTTCCTTTTTGACAAGGTAGCATCTTAGCAATGTTGACATCCAGATTATGATAACTCCACTTGACGTATGCAGCCTTCTTGGTGTCGACAGCACTGGATGGCGTGATGCTTATTGCCCACGTGCTGTGGACGTTTATAGGCTTCCTTTAGAAATGTCATCAGAGAAGGCTAAGAAGTTTTATGACGCTTCCTTGGAATATTGTCACTTGCTGCTGTTTTACCTTTTCCTTGATTCCTGAAGTTTGCTTTCTCATCTAAATTACAGCAAGTTGAAAGTCTCCATTACATAACCATATGCTCTCAAATTTCTTCCTTTACTGTTGTTTGGATATTATGTTACATAGTTAAGTTCCTTTTTTCTTATCTCCAGGGCCATCCGCAGATGATGGTACCTTTCATAATAAAAGCCAAGGTGCCATTTCAGAAATAGTGAGGGGAATTCTGCCTTCCCCATGTCTCCTGCAATAAAAAGACGTGTGATGCAAAGAAGCAAGCAGTGGACTAGGAGTCTCTGGATTGGTACATCGGAGCTGTGGGGTGAAGGAGTTGGCGCAAAGTCTGCATGTGCAACAGACAGCTATAAAGCCACACAAAACACACCAGTTGATGTATTGAACAACTGGAAGAAAAATAGTGCTGGCAGCTTGGTGTTTCAACATGTGCTCCCCTGATCAGGTGTACCTTGGGTGCCTGAGTGTTAGTGTGTTCAGTCTCCGATTCTGAGCTGTTGCTCAAAAATCAGGAATAGCAGTGGTTACAGACAGCAGCGGACACGGGCAGATTCAGCTTTGCCACCTGGCTCAGGCGGATACAAGGTCAGCGTGGGGCTTGCTTTGTGTCTGAAGCGGAGGTATTTTGCATGTTGTAAACTGCATTTACCAGCTTTTGGCATATGAAGTATTGGCTACAAAATGAGGATGTTCTACCAGTGATTTTACGATGGTGTCACTTTGGTGACACGGCACAGAATGGTGGTCTTCCCCCAGTGAATCTGGCACTTCCAGATTGCTCTTGCCAATGTGCTCGGAGTCAGTGGCTTTCACATTTCTTTCAGAATCTCTCTTATTTTCTTGCTGCTTACAAACAATTAGACATATGATGCTTTTACCGTTTTCTTCCTCAACAGTCGTACCCTATCTTGTTGGAACACTTGATGTGGACAGTGCTGGTTGCTGCGTAGATCAGCAGAGCTGTATGTCTTTTCTCTAGTGTTTTAATGCTTTTTTTATTGGGGTCAAGTTTAAAAAACAAAAAAATGGAGTTGTCAGTTAAATTATCTTCCTTTTTTCAAGGCATGGATTCAGCAGCAAGTCCAAGAAACCTGCAGATTGATCATTGGTGAAATTTTGATATTTTGTATATGATGATCTAAATGCCGTAAGAAGAAAGATAGTACTACTTTTGCAGGGAAGAAGAGCATACTAACACTTTTTTGATTAGGCTGTATTTGAGGTCTTTTTTTTTTTTCCTCTCCCCCCCCCCCGCAATATTTTTTTAAAATTTTGTTTATTTGTAAAATTTTTTTTTTGTAGGGAGGTTCCTATGAAGGATGCCAAAGAATATGCAGAATCTATAGGTGCAATTGTTGTTGAAACCAGTGCAAAAAATGCTGTTAACATTGAAGAACTTTTTCAAGGAATAAGTAAGTAAATGCTCCCTTTATTTATTTATTTATTTGTGATTGTTTTGGAGGTCTTCTGAAAATAGCTGTCTGGTTTGGGTCTAAAAACTTCTTTCCCAAGGACATCAAGAAATCCACTGGGCCAGTAGTATGGCTGCTGTTTATGCAGATGTAAACTAAGACTGACTTTGAATACACCAGAGCAAAACATAGTAGATAGTAGCTACAGGGTAAGCCTATTCCTTCTAAATCTGTATATAAATCCTGACCTGGGTCACATCTTGTGTTTCAGACCAAGCCTGCTGTAGAGGCGATACTGTTGATCTTATCATCATGTTGATAAAAACTTAAACGTTGAGAAATGTGCCTGGAGAGCTATGATAAGTAGAAAATAGTCATCACAGTGGAATCCGTTTAAAAAATGTTTTCTCTCCAGGTCTTTTAAACAAGATGAGACTGACATTCCTCATAAGGAGAAGAAAAAATGTCTTGTTCAGTTTGCCTTCTAGGGGTTGCAGTTTTGGTCTCTGGCTGCAAGTGGGAAGGACCTTGCGGGCTGGAAGGGACCTCAGGAGACCTTCAGTCCAACTTCCCGCTCAAAGCAGACTTGATAGTGAATTCAGACCAGGTTTCTCGGGCCATCGTCTGGCTGGGCCCGAGAGCAGAGGTTCCACAACCTGTCTGGGCAGCCGAGTTCAGTGTTTAAATAGTCCTCACAGTGGCATCCCCCCCAGTGTATCAAGTCAGAACCTCTCCTGATTCAGTTCACAGCCACCATTGCTCATTGTCCTGGATGCGCCTCAGTAAAGAGCCTGGCTCTGTCTTCTTAGCAGCCCTCCCCACAGGTACTGACAGGCAGCTTTGCGGTCCCCCAAAGCTGTCTCATCTCCAGGCTGAACAGGGCCCATTTCCTCAGCTTCTCCTCACAGGGCAAGTGCTCCAGCCCCCTGACTGTCTCGGTGGCCTTCCTCTGAACTTGTGGCAGTTTTCAACATTTTTCTTGTATCCCGGGGCCCAAAACTGGATGCATTACCCAGCTTGTGTTAGACCATATCCAGAAGGGGATAACAACTTCACCTGGTCTACTGGCTTGGCTCTTGTTGGTATGACTTAGGATGCTGTTGGCCATCTTTTCTGCCAGGGCGCGCTGCTGGCTCATGCTCACCTTGCTGCGCTTAGGTTCTTTTTGGCAGAGCTGCTTCCCAGGCAGCCAGTCCCCAGCCTGTCTCATAGCCAGGGGCTCTTCCTTCCCACAAGCAGGGCTTGGCATCTGTCCTTTCTGAACCACATAAGGCTCCTGTTGGCCCATTCCTCCCTCCAGCCTAAGGCCTTCTGAACAGCAGCCCTGCCCTCAAGCGTATTGAACGCACCTCTGAGCTGGGTATCATCTGAGGGTTGAAGTGGGTGCATATTTTTTCCTCCTTCAGGCCACTGATAAAAGGTATTAAGCAAGGTACTCCACTTGTAACTGGCCTGCAGGTAGATACCTACTGTTAACCACTGGCCTTTAAGTCTGATGTTCCAGACAATTTTTCACACAGCTAACAGTCTGCTTATCTAGACTTACAACATCCCAACTTGGATATACCAGGATGCTGTAGGAGAAAGTATCGAAAGCCTTGCTAAAGTCAAGGTAGACAATGTCCGATGCTCTCCCTCAATCACAGATCCAGTCATACTATCATTTAGGGCAACCAGGTTGGTTGGACATGGTAAGTCCATGCTGACTGGTCCTGGTCACCTTCTTCACCTTCATGTGCTCAGAAGCAGCTTCTGAGAGGATTTGCTCTGTGGTTTTCCCAGGAAGCAGAGTGAGGCTAACCAGCCTGTAGATCCATGGCTTGTTATTGCCCTTTTTGAAGACAGATATAACATTCACCTTTCTTCAGTCATAGGGGACCTCCCTCATTCTCCACAACCTTTCAAAAACAATAGGGAAGATAAAGAACGGCCTTACAGTGACATTGGCTTGCTCCCTCTGCATCCTCAGGCTTGTATGGGTTGAGATTTCTTAAGAGCTCTGTGACTTGATCCTCTTCCACTACTGGTGGTTCCTCCTCTCCCTGAATCCTTTTTTGGGGTGCAGAGGCCTAGGAGACAGCATGTCCAGAAACTCAACTTTGTTTCCCTGAAGTCTTTATTTTATTTTATTTCATGTATTCGTAATCAGCTCATGTTATCTACCACACTTTGCCTGAGACGGGGCCTGTTCAAGTGTTGGCTTCTCTTGCATGGGATAGTATTTGAAATGCTTAATGAGAACGAATATTCCTAGAATACGCTACCTTTACTTTACCTTCTTTAAAAAAGGAGTGTGTAACATGGCTGTCTGGAGGAACCGGTTCTTCCTTGTGATAGTTTACTAGATTGTCTGCATCTGATGGTTGTGAATGTTCTCACGGAGGAACTCATCCTTGCCACGTGATTAGATAATTAGTTTCCATCTTTGATAGGCAGTGCTGCAGCTGGCAGTGTACACTGTCCCTAATAACAGATATAATAGGCGAGGAAAATCAGCTAAATTAAGTTTAGTATGAACTAGATACCCAGGCAAGTGCGCTTAATTCCACAGGCAATTATTTCTATATATAGAAATATTTGGTCTCAGTGGATGTACTCATGACCTTATCAAGTACGCGGCGGAGAGAAAGGAGAGAGTTGGTAGTGTATGTTTACAGAAATATAGTTGAAACCAAGTGAAAAATGCTTAATTAGCAGGAGAATTAATTAATATGATTGTGACTGGGCAGAAGGTATGCATAACTTTCTGATGTTTTATGCCACTTCAGTCTTTCTGCAGTTTCCAAAAAAGTCTGTTTATGCATGTTGCATGGCAGCATTTCTGCCTTTTCAGTGTATGAAGTCCCTCTGTGGCCATCTCTCTTACCCTGTTGACTAATTTTATTTGTGTGGTGCCCTAGAAGTCATGCTGCAGCTTTAGTTTTGCTTTCACGCTGCCTGAGAGTTTGTGCCCTTCTCTTTGTGCTGCTAGAGAAGGGCATGGTGCAGCTCCCCAGCCTCTGAACAGGGAGACAGCAACTTCTGTTTACCTTGGATCTTGTAGGTAGACTGTATGTGTTGCCTGTTTTACAGTCTGGATTTGGAAGGATATTCCAACATGTGTGGAGAATTTCTCCATTAAAAACCTTCTTGAAATGGATAACCCAGAAAGGGTTTTAATTTAGCTAAAAAATTTACCTCCTCCTTGCTTATGCTTTTCATTTCCCAGGGGTATTTTAACATAATCATTTTTCCTTCTTAAGGTGTCAAACAACTGTCTCTTTTCCAGGGAAAATGTTGTGAATGGAGTGAAATAGTATAATGGGAAAAAATTACTCAACATAATGATATAAAGAAGGCAGAAAATAGAAGGGGAACTGGGATGTTTTGCTGACAACCAGATAAATCTTGGAAAAATTATAGAGATTATAGACAGCTCACTTCATTTCTAAGGTTATTATATTACACCGTTTTTAAAAGATTTTTTTAAAATAAGTTTCTCTCAAGATTTGAGGATTTGACTGCTTTGAGGCATGTCTTAATAACACAGTCTCAACACGAATCCATTGTCCTTAATTCTTCTCAAGAAAATTCAAGATGTGAAAGACTAGAATCAGTAAAAGTTTCTGATTTTTTTTTGAAGATGGGGCAAATCTGGCAGGAGAGTGACTCTGCAGTCAGTGTACTCAGGTGAATAACGCTGAGGAGGCAGACTGAGCACAAGAGTCAGCAAAGTTGGTGTTGTCCGCACTGGAGAGTTTTCACTGCGCTGTCTGTTGTACCCCTGTGATTTCAGATGGCAAGCCACCACGCTTACCCTGGTTACATTTAGCAGCGCCTGACTGAAGGCTTGCTGCGATTGTGAAACATCACGTGGCTGTTTTATTTCTCTGTAAACAAGAAAAGAATATTTTTAGTACAGTCGTATATCCTCCACTTGGGCTAAATTTTTCCCAATGTCTTTCTTGAAAGGTTTTTGACGTAGAAAGGGCTCAAGATTATAGTGGTTTTCATGCATTCCAGTAGTTCTTTTTTAATAGCTGAGTGTCTATAGGATCACATGTTACTAATTTTTTATTCCCAGCCTTAGAAGAATCATAGGCACAGCGGCTCCTTGTTGCTGGTTTATACTTCAGCAGCAGCAAATATGCCAGGAATGTATTATACGATAGCTGTATAATACAGTGTACAGTTGTGCAGGGAGTCGTACCAGTTCTGTATTGCCCCTTCTTGGTTGTGGGGCTTTAGTCCGCTGACCACTGCTTGTGCCTGGGAAGGCAGCTTGCCCGTGAAAACTGGCTGGTTTTCAATGACTAAACAAGCTGCCCCAAGTGTACTGTCATTTAGTAGCAATCACACCCTTGCAATTTTCAGACCTCCTTTCATTTAACAACTCAAATAAGCCTCAGTTACCTTATTCAAATCTAGTACACGCCCAGCTATTTCTCTTCAGCATGTGTATTGCCAGTTACCTTAGCGTGAAGGTGCCCCAGATAGGAAAGAGAAGATTACATAAAAGCCATCCTCTGTAAATGATAGAGCCGAGACTGTACCTCCCAGGTTAATACCAGTATGCATCAGTAGGTCCAAGGGTAAACAGGCAGTGGGATGAGTAAGCTGCTGAAGAACACCTAGCCAAGTGAAACATGAAATAAACTGGTGCTTAAACAAAAAAATAAACGATGGGCATGCATTATTTTTTTGAAGTCTGGCAGATGTTGGAGATTGGTGTGCTACCAAAGGGGGCAAGATTGAAGCATTTCAACATCTTCTGTCAAGAGTGAGAGGGGAGTGAGGAATAAGAGTATCGAAATCACTCTACAGAAAGTGTGTAAAGAGTTGTTAGCATGCTTGGTCTTGCTGATGCTAGTACTATGAGAAGGAGAGACAGGCTGATGTTTAAAAATCCAGATAATGATGTTCTTCCTAGACGAGGCTTCCTAATTAGAGCAGAGAGTTTCTGTCTTAGTATACAACCTTTCATGTGGTAAATGCTCAGTTATAAATATATGAAGCTATTGATTTTCTGATGCCTTGCCAGCAGCTCATATATTGAATATTTAATGTAACCCAAATACTTGTTTCCTAGAAATACGGGGAGATTAAAAAAAAAACAAACCCGACCTCTAGAGTTTACAGTTTAACCAGTTGTGTACTGGACAAACTGGAGAGGAATGTGTGAAATGTCTGTCTCTGGAAGGGGGAGGGATCCTTTCCAGCAGACATTCGATGTTTGAACTGACTCAAATGGGCTTGGATGGGTGGAATTGCAGATGGACAATTTTTGAGCTTTTTGGAAGACAAGTTTGGTGGTTTTCATCCTGTTATCTGCTGATGTGTGGATATCTGTGAACCACTGTGAAGAGGTCTATGAAAGACGTTTCAAGCAAAGCAAGTACGTTTATGTGGCAAAGCAATTCACACATGCCATTTTTAAGGCAGCCCAAGCTCATAACTGAATTTTTGTAGGGGGTGTTCACCTACTGTGAAAGGATGAAAAAAACATTACACTAACTTACAAGTATTTGAGATTATATTTTTTACAGTTTATGCTCCCTGTATTTCTAGGATTAGTTCTCCTCTTGCTTTCAAATTCTAATAGATGAAGCAAAAGTTATTGGCCTTTGGGCTACTCTTAAAGTTAAACTTGTGAGATCCTGGATTTCTCTCCAACTGTAGGAGAGCTCTTCAACTTAAACTAATAAATAAACCAAATCAGCCCAAAGTTAATTACAGCAGGTCCTCAAATCAAGGTTGGATCTTATAGTAATTAAAGTAATTAGGATTCTATTGTTTACTTTGATGCATGTAAGATTTAAATCTCGATGGTTTTTTTTTCTGCAGATTTTAATTAAATGGGCAAAATTTATTTGTGTTGCTGTTTCCCCTAGCAAGAACTTCAGTGTCAGCAATCTCTACTTTTGCTTTTAAAAAAAAAAAAGCTTTTTTTTCTTGCATGGAGATGCTATTAGGTATGCTATTAGAAGTATTAAAATAATAGCAACTTAACTATGTTTAGTTATGCAATATCCTTTAATATAAATATGCGCTACCTTGCATGAAAACTTACAACATTAAGTAAACCGCAGTCATCTCTGTCAGTTGGGGAAATCCTGCTTCACTGCAAGTATGAGGGAGAAGAAGAAACTAGAGACTGACTAGTGGGTCAAGGTTTATAAACCATGTGAGAGATATGGGGAACTTCTAAAATACTAGTGAAACCGGTTTCAAAGGATGAAAGGTGCAAATGCACGGACAGCCACTGTGCAGCACTGTTATGTCTTGCCTCTTACCCTTAGCAGAATTGTTGTAGTTGTGTTAGATATTAGGACCATGCTTCTTTTGGACTTGGACTTCATCATCTGGATGTGCCAGCTCAGGTTGTTCACATCACATCTGTTTTCCTTTCCACTACGCACTGAATGAGTATCTGTTCAATGCACTGTTGTGTTTGTCTCTTTGTCAGCATGGTAACCAGTTGGTTTTTTTCCCTATACTCAACTTTAAGGCTGTTTCCAGCCTTTCACGCATTCTTGTATGGGTCAATAATGAAACTAGTTTAATGTTAAAAAAACGAAACAAAACCAAAACTCCCAACTCCAAGCCTTATTTTTCTGAGCTAATGGATGCCACAGCTTATAACTGGAGCATTGCATTCAAAAAGGAACAAAGAGAGCAGATTTTATTACTGTGATGATGCATCCTGCTTCCAGCTGTAGCAGAGCAATCCCCATCTGCCCGCCTTCAAGTTCTGCTCACAGAGCTGTCACCCAGTCCCTGTTGTTTCTATCAGGTCGCTGCTCCAGTTGTCATTTCTCC
>VYZW01025487.1:3818-23815 GCA_013401315.1 Balaeniceps rex
AGTTATTAATAGGTTAGACTGTTGCATCTATGAGAAGCAAGAGAACTAGCAGTACCTTGTTTCCAGGAAAGAATGAAGTAACTCACCAGCTCTTAGCAAAGGGCAGTGTTGCTGATCAAACAGCCTTGTTTGTTTAAGGCACTGGCTGTCTATTTTTAACGTAGCGATGCTTAGCACCTCTCATCCACAGCAAACCGAGTAGGCTTGGAAAAATTTATGAGCTTACACCATTGTTGTCATCTGTCAAAATACCAAATCCACACAGACAAGAAGATGAAGAAAAGAGTATTAAGGTTGCATTTTTTTTTTCCACCCTTCACCACAGGAAAAGCACATAAACTAATGAGAAAGGAAAAGCAACATACGCACAGTTCAGCAGGTGTTAATCTACTGTATGAGACCTAACTAGTTGTTGTTTGCTTTAAAATAAAAGCTGCACAGTAGAATTACTTAGCTTCCAGGCAAATAAAGCGTACATGCAGCCTTTCAAACCACAGAGGTTCAGAAAGCAAAGTTATCCCCTTCCAGTATTTCCGATTTTCATTTCCCTACTAAACCTGCTGAAAGGACAGCTGAACCTGCCAACATGCTTGAAAGCTAACATACCTACCAGAAGTCTTCCAGCCCTTATTCACATAACAACTATCACCATTACCAGCAAGTACACTGTTTAATGAACATGCTGTTTTGCTTAGAGTGCTTATGGATGATGAAAACACGTTAATTTCCTACAGCAGATGCAGGTAGCTCGTTCAACCCTGTGCCTAATGTTTCCTACGGCATTACACAATCAGAACCAACTCCTTTATGATTTATCTTTTGAAGCTAGCATCGTTGACACTCACTGTCACTGACAGTTTCTGTAAAATATCAGTTAGCTCTGCTTAGCAAGATTGATTCTGAAGTCTTCAGCTTCAGTTACAAGTTAGTACTGTCTGCAATCTTGTCTTTCCATTTATTCACTCATTTCCTGCATTTGCACGCACTTGTGCTTTGTAGTATTTATATATAGACTCACAGACAGCACCTCCAAGTATGACATTAAGCCTTTAGTAAAAGGAGGGATAGATCTCTCAAGGTTTACTCCTTATGTGGCAGGCAATTGCCTGAACCAACTATAAGAAAGCTAAAGGCAACTGGCTATCAACAGTCCTGCTCACCTGTATTAACCAAGAGGACAGGTTACTATTTTGTAATACAATTTACTCCCAGAAGTATGAAGCTGATAAGATCTGACCCTGGAAGAGAAAACACATTCTTGGATGCTCACGCAAAAGCACTGCATGAAATTGAAAAGTAAAACTTTTGGTATCTTGTCTGCTCTGCCATCTTTACCAATACATTAAGAGGTTTCTGTTGCAATGGCTCTTAGTCTACACAGATGCCCAAGTGTGAACTGCTAGGATTTTTTAATCTAGGTCCCCAGGTGGATTTTATTTGAAATCACTGGAGGCATCCTTGCTACTCCAATGGAAGTTTGATGACTAGTACTAGAGAAGCAAGATCAATATATTCAAATACATTTTGTCAAAGAAAGAGATGGAGGCCTTTAGTAAAGCCAGGACTAATAAGAGAAAAGACATAATCTAGACAGAACAGAAAGAGCCAGATTTAGACATTTAGCAAGTAAACTCTACTAATGGCTCTGAAATACAATACTGACCAGCTGCAGAGCACAGATAGCAAAGATGAATAAGGGGTAAAGCAGGAACACTGTTACTCTGCACTATGGAAAACAAGCTAGGAGATACACACATGGTGGAAGCTGAAAAGCAGAATCAGCTCCTCTGCTACTCACATAAATCTGAGTGGAGAGAAGAAACAGAATTTAGAGGTAATCTTCTCTATAATACTACAAAGTTAAGCTATGGAAAGTACAAAAATACAAATACAATCAGGTGTCATGGAAGCAAAGTGACAACATCCAGGAAATGTGATCAAATGTCCAGCACATTTAACCGTGCCCCAAATGTTTTATGTTCTCAGACACACAGTAACCAAAAAGATCCAGAAAATAGTTTGTTCTTGAGGGTGAGTTATCAATCAGAGCTCAAAGAGAAAAAAAAAATACCCATCTGCTGACTCTGTTGAAACCACACATCAGCTCAGCAGCTTCCAAAAGCTTTATGGGTTCCTTAAACTCCTCACTCGCACCACTTGGTCTTCTCCTCTGACGCCACCACAGGGGACAGATTCCTGCAGGGCAGGTAAGGCCATCATCCCTCACCATACCCAAAAGCTTCCAGCAACCTGACTGCCCTCAAAAGTGCTCAGTGACAAGTAAGAGCAAGGCACTACTCAAAATCACTAACCTCCGAGAGCAGTGGGCAGCATTCAAAGCAGTCAGGTAGCTTAGTTTTGTGACCAACCACGTAACCCCCACATTCTCACTTACAGCGAGCAAGGCTGAGTCAAGCACATTAAACACCGAAGACGTCCTGCAGTGTACTTGCAACTTTACACTCTCCAGCCTTTGCTATATTTCATAATTTGGGAATGTATCTATTACATCATTTTTTGTGTTCCTGTATGGAAAATTAAAATGCCATCAGAAATGACTTGCTGTTCTCCTGCCTACCTAAGGCAGATACTCAAGCGGACAAACTCAAAAGGCTGATTTTCAAGCCTGTAGCTGTACTAATATTCACTACTTTGGTTTGTCTTTGTGACTCTTTTCTGGCTGCACAGTCTGGCAACATTTCCACATACTGGCAAGGGTTGTGAGCTCAGCTGGGGCCAGCTGAAGACAGGTACCTGTTGCAACACACCTTGCTTCTAGATTGTTTGTACAATCACTACCACAGAGCTTTTACTTGAGAAGCCTTTTGTAACAGCTGTAAGCCCCATCATTTCATATCTGTCTGCTATCTTCTGCCTGTTAGGGAATAAACTTGAACACACACCTCACACCCCAATAATCACTGCTTTAACCTCTGCCTATCCAGATAGTTCCACATAAGGAACAGAATAAGCTGCAAAATAAGCCTGAGAAAACAAGAGGTCAGGGCTGCTCTGTTGTGGTTTTGGTTTTTTTGTTGTTGTTGTTGCTTTTACAAGCCAGTTCCTGGTCCAGCTCACAGCCTGGCTAGGCAGGCAGTTATATTAGTGTAGCCAAGTGAACAGCACACTAGCAGAGACAAATGGCAGGAACAGCAGTTCCACAGCTAGCTTTGTTCCCAAAGACTTTCTAGTTGTTGGCTCTAGGTTTCACAATGCCTTTAAAACTCTCCCAAGTGGAAGTTACTTCCGTATCAACTCTCCCAGACAACTCCTCATCCACTAGTCATTTTGCTAGCTGCTGTGGACTTGTCCTTCAGCTACAGCTCCTTCTTCTGTTTGGCTAGTAAGAGTGGGAAGACTGAAAGCTGGGCATTGTGTAAAGAGAGGTGAGTAGCTGGAAAGTAAAAGCATTCCCCACCTGACACAGGAAGGGATGTTCAGATCACAGCTTCATTTTATCTCCTAGAAAGAAAAGAAAAAAGCAGTCCAAGAGTACAGCACCTAGCAGTGAGACTTTCTGCTCTTGGATATAATACAGCTCTCTCCCAGGTATGGAGATTCAGGGGAGGGGTCCATCCAGAACTACTGTGCTTAACGAAGTGTATGTGAGAGATTGGGACAGACTATTTGGGTCCCAGAGAAACCACACTGGAGCAGGAAAAAAGCTATTAAAAAAATCCTTCAGGGAATGTGTGGCTCTGCACACAAAATTGTCAGCAAGATAAGAGAAGACTTAAGATAGGCATCAACCTCATCCAGGTTCAGTACAGAAATTCATGCTCAGAAGCTATCACTTAAAAAAAAAAAATCCTTCTGCTAGAGACCGGTGGGATGACTGAGAAACCTCCTGTGTTTTACAGCAGTAAACAGACACCCACAAACCCCAAATGAGGAAAGTTATTCCCAGTAGGCAAAGGATTATTCTGCAAGACCCCATGAAACCTCATCTCAAACACACCGTGCAGCAGGACTAAAAGAAGAGAGGAACGAGGATGGCCACTGCAGCCCAAAGCCTATGTCCAGATATGAACCTGAAAATCTGGTCTGATCTAAAAGGCAAAATAAATGCCATGCTGTTTGTGGAGGAAGCTAGGACACAACACTGGCACATGAGTATAAGCTGGTCACAATTAAGTTAATGCTGGAAGTTATAGCCAATCTGATTTCAGAAAAGCCACAGTCAAGAAGTGAAAAAAACTAAACAGGAAAGCCAAACTTTAAGTTGAAGCACAGCGCACTTACAAAAAGGACTCTGACATCAGCACGGTCCAGCCTTTTCATTCAGCTGCAACACCCTAATGAAGTTTTGGGGCTCTCTATACACCCGTACTGTACTCCAGAGAGCAGAACACACTCAGCTCCTTTCTGATTTGCTGACAGGTCCTTGCTGACAGTGTTTGCATCCCTTATGCACTAACAAGAACTTGCCTTTTACTTAAGAGGGAGCAGAAGGGGGAATTCCCCAGTTTCCCAAGCCCTCTTTTACTGTTTGTACTGGTACAGTCCTTAGTGGAAAGGCTGAGAAGAGGAAAACTGATGTAAAGACTAAATTTTCAAGCAGGATTTACCCTGCACTGGAACCAAGAGACAACTTTGGAGTTGCTGGTGGTGATGAGAACAAATCCCACCCATTTCCTCTCCTCCTGCCCTCAGCCCGCAAGCAGGTAAGACACTCACCTGGGGCAGGGATGTGAATCTGGGGTACCCCTCTACACCTGCATTCACTGCAGGGACCATGAGATGGGGCAGGGATCTCCCTGACCTCCTCCTTTCTCCTTAACTCACTTCCTCGAGTTTCATTCCTACCTTTGGAAAACCTCACCTGATAAAAGCATCAGCAGAACGGGACCTTTTCTGAGAAAATTCAAGCCACCTACGTCTGCTAATAGAAGCAAGTGTTCCTACCCCTTCTGAACACAACCTAGCTCAGCTGGGGATGGAGGAAAGTATAATCAACAAGTTGCTATGCCAGAGCTTGAAAAGTTTACACCAGAAGAGGGAAAGCAAAAGCACTTGCTCTGTTCACCGAAACCAGAAGCACAGAAGTTCATGACAGAATGTGAAGTTTACCGGCACGGAGTTTAAAAAAATAATAAATCGGGGGAAGGGGAGGACAGAGAGACCCCAAGGTACAGGCGTTTCTACAGCATACTGCTGATAACTTAGTGACAAGGGGCATCAGACGGACGGTACGGTGGCAGGGCAGTGGCGAAGCCAATTTTAAGAAATAGAGTAGGAAAGCCAGCACCACGGCTGCTACCGAAGCAGCAGCCTCCCGCTCCGCCGCCCCCGGCCCGGAGCCCTCCCCGGGGCGACGCCCGCCCGCGGGAGCGCTCCCTACCCGAGATGGTCTCCTGGTAGCCCTTGGTGAAGAACTGCATGGCGGTGGCCGCCCTCCAGGGCGTCTTCAGCAGCCCCTGCCGCTCGGGGTCCTCGCCCAGCGAGCGCAGGATGGTGGTGTAGGCGGCCGCCAGGCTGGGCAGGCTCAGCTCGTTGTCCTCCTCGCTGCGGGGCCGCTCGCCCCGCCAGCCGTCCCCGCTGCCGCCGCCGGGGGAGACGCGAGGCTTCTCGGCGCCCGCCGACGGGGAGGCGGAGGGCGGCGGCCTCTCCTGCCGCGCGTACCCGTTACAGCTCCGCGCCGCCTCCATGGGCCCTGGCAGGGCCCGGCCGGCCCGCCGCCGCTGTGGCGGAGCCCGGCACCCTCAGCGCTCCCCCCCACCGCCTCCACCACCCCACCCCTCAACCCGCCGCCGCCTCAGCGCTCCCGCCCGCCGCCTCAGCCGCCCGCTTTATACCGCCCGCGCCGCCGCCATTGGCCGCCGCCGCCGTGACGTCACGCTCTGTGTCATGAGCCGGCCGGTCTCAGCCCGCGGCGGCGCGGCGCTGGGGCATGGCGGGGGCCGGGGGGAGCCCGGCGGCAGGGCGCTGGGCTGGGAGTACCGGGGGTCAGCCCCCGAGCCGCTGCAGGGGGGTCCCCGCCATCGCTCCGATGTGGGGAACGTCCAGGGCAAGGCTGCTCCGGTAGAGGATGGATGGGGAGGGTCCCGCTGGGATGTGGGGCCTTGCCCTGTGCAGCAGCTCCCCACGTCGTTCTCCGTTTTCTCTTCATCCTCTCAAACTTTTCCCGCCAGGGTGATGGATGGCACATCCCACTCGGTAGCTCCCCGGTGCCGCTGGAACGCCATCATAACCGTTCTGGGACGCTTTGAGCTGCTGCCGGCGGGGTGCATCCACCAGAAGGGTCCCAGGTGTGGATTTATCCTCCTTCATGACAATCCGCTTAATCGCGGCTGGGTTTCGGCCCCTTCAAACCCATGAGCTCCGCAGACACCTTCCCGCTGCATGGCTCGCGTGCCCCGACGTTTTCGCATTCCCACCTGCAGCTCTGGCAATGCGCCGTCTGTGGTGACTGAGACCAAATATTTTGGGGTCTCTGTGGGGATCAGGCTGGGATGTCACCCCTGCCGCTGGAATGTCACCCCTGCCACTGGTTCGAGCATCCCGCATCCTCCACAGCTTGTCACTGCCAATGGCAGCCGTCAGGCCTTTCTGCCCCGGCCCCACGTAGGGTTCAAATGTTGCCAGACAAACACATGCTGGGATGGGTGGTTTGGAAGGGAAGTCCCCTCCGGCCGAAGCTATTCTGGGATTTTATGAGATAGAAATTGAGTCTTAAGGTTCAGCTGAGCATAGGGTGTGCGCTCCATTGCCCCAAGCGCAAGAGGGTAACTAATATTTTCTGCATTGCCATCAAAATAAATGGCCGAGACGCTAAGGGACACGGCGAAGCCCTCTCTTTTCACACCCAATCTGTCCATAAGGCATCAGGGACAAATTCTCCCCCCTTGTGCCTAGGAAATGGTAAATTGCCGGGGAGATAAGGAGGGGAAGGAGCTGTCGGAGGGACAGGGCGCGGAGCATGACTCACTGGCTTTCCTCCGTCTCCTCCTGGCACAAGAGCTACATTTAACCAAGGCAAGCGGAAAAAAAAAAGAAGAAAAGAAACCAAAAAACCCCGGCGGCAGCAGTAACGCGCTGCACATTTCTCATTCGGTTTCCGATCACAGGTTTTACCAGAAGCGGGCCAGAATGACTCAGGTGAAATCAAGGGGCCAGCGCTGGCCTGCAGCCAGCCAGGCTTTAGTGCGGTTTTATTGCCCCGAGCTCCGATCGGGAACAGAAACTGCTGTACCGGAGGATTTGAAGCCCTGAAGTCCATCCCTGCTCCTCCCCAGACACCCACCGAGGTGCAGCTGGGTACCTCGCATCATTTCGCAGCCCTCTGAGGATGTCCAAATCCTCCGTATAAGCTAGATGGGTTCCCTTACTAGAAACGTGCAAAAAACATTCGTGGAACTCGGCACGACAACTATCGCTTTCATTTGGATTCAGACCAAGCTGACACGGTTTAAAGGGTTGGGTGGCATTTGTTAGGAGCTGCGAGCCGCTGAGACCTAATCATCTGTATGAAAAATGGATTAGTAAAGGGCACGTAAGCATCTTGGCACTCCCTGGTCTTTGCTACCTTTATTCTCTTGGGGAAGAAGAAGATAAGCTCCCTCCGGAGTCACCCCGGACTTTATAATGGTCTGAGCTCAGCAGCTGTGGAGTTGGTTGTAATTTTCCTCCTATTTATGGGGGGAAAAGGGCAGCTGCCAGCTTATTTCCTAGGGTGAGCGCTGTGTGGATTCGCAGAAAACCACTTTTTCAGGGTATGTTTGAGCAGAGGTTGCACACACGGGAGCCGATGCCGGCAGTTCTGCTAACAGCATTTGCAAACGCGGAATTATTAGGTTTAGGTAATTTAGATATGTGTCAGGACGTGTTACGACACAGCCCGATTTCCAGCCGTGGCGAAGTCCTCTCCCTCTGAGACACAAACCCACATTGGCTGGGCAAGCGGAAGCAGTAATGCTTGGACTTTTTTTTTAAAGTGTCTTATGATAATATTTTATTGATTGTTCCTTATTAATTACACTCTCATGTAGCCTTCCCAAGTTCTCACGTAGCCTTCCCAAGAATTTTTTCTTTGCTATTTCTGAATATATCCCCCAAAAAAGTGAAACACAGGCTATAAAACAGAAGAGCGGCGGACAGTACCATGCAACTTTGTAAAAGATACTCTGAATTTCCTAAAAGGAATCTGCCCTGTTTCTTTTTCCTGCGCTCGCTCAGAGCTTGCGGCTTATTTTTGCTGTTCAAAGATTGAAGAGAGATTCTTAAAAAGCCACAAAACAGGGAGTGCAAAGAGCCCTGAGGCTGTGACTTGAATTATTTGCAAGTCCACAATAAGGTCTAGAGCAGGCGAAAGCCCAGCGCATCCTCTGGAGGGTACCTGGGGGTCCCAGGGAGAGCCAGGGGATGCTGCTGGGTGCCAAGGCGGGGGCACACGGGTGCGCAGTCTGTGGTAAAACCCATCAGAAGCCTCTCTCGCCTTTGAAAGTAGGGAAAATACAAAATAGGGACAGGATGGAGTAGCTTTGTGTTCAGGCTCCAGCTCCTTGACCCATTTTAGTCAGTCGAACTTCCTTGCGGTTTCGGTGGCCTTGAGTGGGACCCAGCGGGAAGGGCCAGAGCATCGTTCACTGCATGCTTGAGATGCTCCTCAGAGTTTGAAGAGCGGGCTCTCAAAAGAAACCTCTCTGTGCCAAGCTGGCTAAGGATGAAGAGACCCTGGGCAGTCTTCACTGGGTTGGATGGGGAGCGGCTGAGGGACCTGGGGTTGTTCAGCCTGGAGAAGAGGAGGCTGAGGGGAGACCTTATCGCCCTCTACAACTGCCTGAGAGGAGACTGTGGTGAGGTGGGGGTTGGTCTCTTCTCCCAAGTAACAAGCGATAGGACGAGAGGCAATGGCCTCAAGTTGTGCCAGGGGAGGTTTAGATTTGGTATTAGGGAAAAATTCTTCACGGAGAGGGTTGTCAAGCATTGGAACAGGCTGCCCAGGGAAGTGGTGGAGTCCCCATCCCTGGAGGTATTTAAAAGCCGGGCAGACAAGGCGCTTAGGGACATGGTTTAGTAGTGGCCAGGTACGGTTGGACTCGATGATCTTAAAGGTCTTTTCCAACCAAATGATTCTATGGTTCTATGATCTAAAAGGTATTTCAAGGGTGATTTCTGCACTGAGAGCTGCTAAAAGGCACACACAAAAAGACACCTATTTTTCCTCCACTGACTATAAAGCGGGAGTGTTTGGGACTGGGCTCAGAGCTTAAAGTTAGAGATGATGAATTCCACCTTCTCAAACCATCTGCATCGACCCAGCGTATCATTAACAGCTCAAGCAGGAAAGAAGCAATGCACATCGATCCTGCTATTAACATCAAGCCAGAACATGACCCGAACGTGATCCTCAAATAATAGCCGTGCCCACGGCGGCGATGGATGGCAATGTCGCAGCCTACTGACATCCTTCCCATGCCCTGGAAATACAGCTTGGGATTTATCAGCCCCTGGAATCACAGTGCGTCAGTTTAAAGAGTGAATCACGAGCAATTTAATTCTATTACCCGGAATAACAAGCAAAATTGATTACAGGCTCCTAAAATACTAACCTCTTACGGGGGATTTGTGGCTCTGTAAGGACAGAGGATGCCCAAGGTCTGAGGGGTCTTCAGCTGCGATCTGTATTTTAACTTCCCTGGTGAGGTC
This sequence comes from Balaeniceps rex, assembly GCA_013401315.1. Classification (NCBI taxonomy): domain Eukaryota; kingdom Metazoa; phylum Chordata; class Aves; order Pelecaniformes; family Balaenicipitidae; genus Balaeniceps; species Balaeniceps rex. Next base: position 13,467 of record VYZW01025487.1, read on the forward strand.
TCGCATTTTAGAGCTGAAACTGGAAATTAAAAAGGCAGTTTTGCCCTGCCCCAGCTTTCCCTTCATGCCTTCACAGAGCAAGGACACAGGATCTCACGCTGATTGACTCCTCCAGCCTTTGCTCCCCGAAATTTGGAAAACTTCAGAGGGATGGCCCAGGCAGGCTGTAGGAGCTAAATTCATATTTATGCTTTTAAGAAGGTGAAAACAGCCGTATAACACAAGTTTCCAGGCTCCCATGGACCTGTACCCCGTTTCCAACGGGAGCTATCTGACATGGGCCAGGGCGATCTCTAGGTCCCTCCAGCCCATTCCTAAACCAAGGGCGGCTTTTGATTCACGCACCGGGCAGACGGGAATAGCAGCTGTGTCCCCGCATCGCTCCCCTCGGTTGCTTCTCACCGTTATTACCCCGAGATCGATAATGCAATTTGTACACTGGACTGTTCCCTGGCAACACGCGGCTTGAAACTATTCCTGCAAATTTCCTCTGCCATTCGTGTCCAATTGAGTCTAGCATCAAGTGGCTCTTTTCGCAGCCCGGGTAGGTATTCATGTTTTGCCTGCCTTTAAGTAAATGAATTAATATTGCATTTATACGGCAGCACATTAGCCAGGAGGAGAGAGAAGAAGCCAGGTCTGCTGTTCTCCATCAAAAAACTCCACTGCATGAGACACCCGACCTTCTCATAGGCAACACTCACCGCTGTTGTCTTCTCCTTGGACTAGCCATACAGGGCCACCAAGCTGAGCCACTCCATGACCAACACAGTTCTTTGGAAAGAAGTTGAGGTGCGTTTCATAGCCAGAAGATGTTTTGTCCAAACACAGGGTCTCCTTTGCCCATCTCCACCCCAAGCATCCAAGCTGTTTGAGTTTTCCTGACTTTCCCACCCCAAAACCATTCCTCATTGGTATCAACTTTCTTTTACTGCCTACAAGGTAAGGAACTCTCCCAGCTGTAGTAACCAAGCTGCCCCGGGTGTGCGCACCGTCGGAGGCTGGTGACAACCGCAGAGGCCGGTGACAACCGCAGAGGCCAGGGACAGAGTGCTACATCCAAGAAGGTGATTTACACTGGATTACAAAATCTTTGTTTGAGTCTGATGGCATTGCTCACTCCTGCAGCAACGAGGGGAGAAGGAGAAGTTGTAACAGTTATTAATTTTCTAATCAGGGAATGCAATGCCAAACAAGCCATGGGATCTTCATCTTCGGTGGATGCAAATCCTCAGTGAGGGACACAGCAGAAGCCCTGGAGAACTGACGGCTCCCTAACCAACAGCAGTGGAGCTAAACCAAGGATGGATCCAGTTTGCCACATCCCTGGAAGCCAAGAGGAGACATTTTTCTTCCCTAATGGAGATGAGTATCTTAACTGGAATTGCATTGCCACAAAATATTTGCTATTGTCCTCCAGTACCAAATGCTTGAGATAAACATGTCAGATATTATGCTGCAAATAGATAGACTTTCTAATCTGAACCACTACCTACTCTGAAAACAACAACAAAGGCAGTTAAAACTCCGGTATGAAAGGCAGCAATCAGCTTTACACCGTTTGCTTGGGAACAGCTCCTGCTCTGCGCTGTGTACCACACATACTCGGCATCCTCGCCAGAGGCTGCTTGCCGCTGGGATTTAAAGCACAGTGAAAGAAAACTCTCCAAATCGGAAATAACACAAGTTGATGCAGATTCATGGCATGGGAAGGGCAGAGAGATCTTTTTTGTCAGGATTGGGTATTGCAGGCCATTAAAAAAAATAAGAGTAGGGTATGCAAAATATGATTTCAGTGATGTTGGAGCCCAGCTGCAGCATCGCCCGCCCATCGGCTGCCAGCCCACGGGTCTGAGCCCGGCAGCGAGGGACAGGCAGCAGCAAGTAGCTCAGGTAGAACATGAAACGTCGTGGGAGGAGTGCTTTCCTCCCCCAACGTCCCCGTCATCATCCTCCACACTCGGCTCGTGCCTGATACAGCAACACGATGCTCCGAAGGTGAACGAGGCTTTTTGCATTGGTTTTATCAGCTCAGCTCGGTGGTGTCACGGCGTTGTTTTCTTTTGTAGCAAAATTATATTATGGAGCCCATGCTGGGAAAGCCAAAGAAAATATTCTTTAGGAGGTGAGTGGATATTTTATTTATTTATAGTACAAATATTCTTTCTCGGAATAAATGCTGAGCTTCCTGCGGATCCAACACTCCTGAAATCCGACAGAACACTCCAGCACACCTAGTAGGTAATTTATAGGTGTTTTTACAAGATAAAGGGCTTGAAATGCTCTGTCAGCTGCAGAAGAAGGGAGGTGGGTGTTTGCTACTTTGGTTTATATCCCCCATGAAAAGCTGTCAGACTCTGCCCATCATTTTGGGACTATTTTTGTTGGGTTTTAGTAGCTGCATGTTTCCCGCAAGGAGCATCTCTGGGTTAAATGTGGAGCAACAGCAGCAACAGAGGTAACTGAACAAGACGCCACATGCGCAAATATTCAGCAATATTCTCTTTTTCAGACTCCATCTCCTGCTATCTGTTTTCATACACTACTTTTTCAGCATGACTTTCTTCTTCAGAAAAAGAAAGCGCGTGAGAAAGGGATTTTTTTTAAGGTCGAATAGCGCAAAGAAACAGAAGAGGATGACAGACTCGGATGTGGGGAGCGAGGAAGAGAAGGTGCTTTGTGTTCCCGGGATTTGAAGAGGAATGGCAATAATCAGGTAGGGGAGTCGGGCTTGGGTTTAGATGCAGCAAAGCTTTTTGGCACAGCAGCACGAAGAGCACGGTCATAGCAGAGCCCTGGCAGCAGGTCAATAGCGGGAGCCTCTCAAATCGGATCCAAAGGTCGGCTATCTCAGCAGTGCAACCCTCCCTCTCTGGTTTCTGAGCGCAAGAGGAACAACTGACATCAGGCAGGTTCCTTGACACAGTTTCCAGGTTGGCTTTTCTAAAATACCTGGTTTTTCATTGGAAAGAAGGCAAATTCAGGACAAACAAGCATTTCTGAAGAATTCAGTGGAATTCTATTAAATTCTTTGGGGAACATGTTTAAAAAAAAGAAAAAAAAAACAGTTGAGACTTCAACTGTTTTCGCTTGAAAATCCATTCCATGTTTTCTGTTCATTTTTGGTTTGGCATTTCATTTCCACCCGAATTGAAAGTTGAGCGCGTCCCGTTCCTGGCTGGCTCAGCGCAGCTCCCCGGAAGGCTCCAGGTGATGGAGGGTGTATTTGTAGCTCTGCCTGCAGCTGTGTAATAGAGCAAAATCCACCTTTGATGAAAGAGATGTAACAGCAGCCTAGTGGGAGATGATCTTCCCAGCATAAAAGCAGCCAGATACTCGCTTCCATGATCTCAATAGACCCTGTCAGCTGTTTATTTTATTGCTGTGGACAGCAGCAACTGTCATAATTCAAAAAAAAAAATCACTGCTGCAATCACCATCACCAGCCACGCAGCTCCGATGCAAAATTTCAAATCTGATGTTGGAAACAGTTTTGTGGCCTCTAACCAGCTGTGGGGGTAGCAGTGAGATCCAGACTGTGACCCCAAGGGTGCGGACACCGGGTCTGATGAAACCCACAAGCATTATACAGCAAAAATTAAGCCAGGAGAAAAAGCAAACAGGAACCAGGGACATGCAGGGTGGTGCCCGACATCCCCAGTGATTTCCATGAAACCATCCACTAAATCCAGGAGCCTCCCTTTAAACAGACCTTTGGCGTGTTTGTTCAGAAGAGTTACACGATTGCAAACGTCTAGCTCTCAGAAAACTCTCATGGAAGTTTACTTTGGATGTTTCCTCCCTCCTACAGGAGCCAAAAGGACTTTGGATGCTTTGTGGGACCAGCTGTTGGCAGCAGTGGATACCTACCCGCCTCTGTTGTAGAAGAGGAACCGTACCGGATTTGTGCCTGTAGTTTGAAGCAAAGCACAGCCTGCACAGCAGGGCGGGACGGCAGACAGACGCAGTCCCAACAGCCAGAAGCACAACTGGCTTCAGTGTCCCGAGCCCAAGGTATAAATATCTTGCTCAAGTAATTTTATGCAGCCTTTACATAGAAGCCCTGAGAATTCACTCAAAAAGCTTGCTTACTTACTGCAGAGGGTGACTTCTAGTCTCGTATTTGCCCGGCAGAAAGGGCACCTGACAGGCAGCTCATCTTGAATATGGAGTATACGTATACAGATTAAGAGAAAGGCCATCCGTCACACCCAGCCCATCTCGCAGCACTACGGTCAAGATGCTCAAGCCGTCATCAGAACAACCTAGTCTAGCAGAAAGAAAACATTACACAGTTCATAGAATCATAGAATAGAATCACAGAATAGAATCACAGAATGCTTTGGGTTGGAAGGGACCTGTAGAGGCCATCTGGTCCAACCCCCCTGCAGTGAGCAGGGACATCTTTAACCAGATCAGGTTGCTCAGAGCCCCGTCCAACCTCACCTGGAATGTTTCCAGGGATGGGGCCTCCACCACCTCTCTGGGCAACCTGTGCCAGTGCTTCACCACCCTCAGTGGAAAACATTTCTTCCTTCTATCCAGCCTAAATCTGCCCTCCTTTAGTTTAAACCCATCACCCCTTGTCCTGTCAGCACAGGCCTTGCTAAAAAGCCTGTCCCCATCTTTCCTCTAGGCCCCCTTGAAGCACTGCAAGGCCGCACTAAGGTCTCCCCGGGGCCTTCTCTTCTCCAGGCTGAACAGCCCCAACTCTCTCAGCCTGGCCTCGTAGCAGAGGGGCTCCAGCCCTTGGAGCATTTTTGTGGCCTCCTCTGGCCCCGCTCCAACAGCTCCATGTCCTTCTTGTGCTGAGGGCTCCAGAGCTGGATGCAGTGCTCCCAGAGCTGGACGCAAACTCATAGTGATTTTTCTATCAGGATGTTTTTCTTACCAATGCAATTCCTTTTTTTCCTCCAATTCACCCATAAGTGGAAATATGCTTTACTGCCTAAAAATAAATTCCAGTCTCTGATACAATCATTTCTTTCCAAAGAATGTAGAAAAATCACTATAATATGCCACTACTCTCCTGAACTTTCTGCATTATGTCAATACAGAAAATTAATTATTACTTATGTTAATTATTACTTTCTGTCTACCATCAGCATTAAACAAATAAAATGTGTAACAATAGAATTGTGGATGAAAAAAAGCATTTAAATTGACAGGTCTTCCTCTATTTGTATTTACCATCCCTGGTTGACATCATGACCCCATTTGTGGTTTGTTTTTTTTTTGGGGGGGGGGGGGGTTGTTGTTTACATACAGTGAAAACAGGAGCTGTTTTCTCCAGAATGACCTACAACAATTGCTAAAAGTCTGGCAAAACACATCTGACACCAAGATTTAGTGGCTTTTACAGAAATCTCACCAAATCTTCAATCTACAGATTTCAGTGTTAAAAATGTGTTCTAAATGGACAGTTATTTGCCTTTTTTCAGTAATAATGTGAAGACAAATAAAGAATGAAAAAAAGCAAACGATGAAAGGATGTGCAAACCCAGGGGAAAAAAAACCAAACCACTAAATTAGAACTCTTCAGTCTCAGTTGTTACGCTAGAGTTAAATTATTTTACCTTATCCTTAAAAAAATGTTTCAAACTTTGAGTTTGCTTCAAATACACTTATTAGACATACTGCCTTTCTCCAGAGAAGATAAATATGACTGCCTTATGACTTGTAGTAGAAGTCTGTTTACTTTAATTATAAAAATTGCAAAGACCACCACCTTAAAACAAAGAAACATTCACATTTTATTTTAAAAACCAACATTACATAAAACAATACAGAGATTTTCAAGTTCTGAGCACTTTCTGGACCCTGCTGAGGCACAGATTGGGAAAGTACATTTGCACAGTCTGAAATGGCTCGTTTTTGCACACCTGACCTTCCTAATTCAGCTTCTGTCCTGGTTTTCTCTCCCCACCCTTATCAGGCTGCTCTCTGCCACTGTCACAACCACAGATGTTGAAAATGCAGCTGAACATCAGCACCATGTTAAGCTATCTTCCCCTCACTCCCATTTCTTTGAGCGTCTTTCTCTTACAAGTGTTTGCAGCAGGCAGAAGGAATGGTATAGAAGCCACTTCTTTGCCTCTGTAAAACCATAGGACGGCTTTTGGACATAGTTTATCCCCCCAGAATGACTAATCTGCATTTAGCATCAAATATTACAAGTATCGAGGCACACAGCTACACAACACTGTGTGGAACTGTGCTTCTAGGTAACAGGTCCATTAGTATTGGTTCTGCTATCAAGCTTTGTGCTAGTAACTTGCAAAAGATCGGGAAAGTGGGTTCAACATTTCCCTCAAGAATTGATAATAAAATACTTTCTAAAAGACTATTTGGAGCAAGGCACTCTTTTTGCTAAGTACTCTTTGAGCACAGCAGCAAATTTCTCAATACAGAACTACCTCATGTTTTCAGAAAACAGACGCTGAGAAGGTGCCACATTACTTAGCTTTGCTTGAATGCAAAAGCTGACAATCTGACATTTGTAGATTGATCTAAAGGCTTTGGTTTTTTGGGTAAATTTGAGTCCTCCGATTTTTGGTCCTGATTCTTTTTCGCTTCATCTTCATCAGCTGTGGGATGCTTCCGCTTTTTATCTTCTGTTAAATCATTAACCATTCCTCCTTTTGCTTTCTCAGTCCACACCTTTGAAGAAAGTATGTCATTAAACAGAAAATTACAAATTAGGCCACAAAACTCACTGCTTTATTTTATACACCTTTCTCTGATTATAAGGAAGCACTGAAATAATTCCTGTTAAGAACTAATAAGGATCAAGTTAGGAACAATTTCCTCACTTTCCTTTTTTGTAACACTATTCTCCTTCAAAACTATAATTCATTTGAGCCTATGTATTAAATTGAAGCTCTTAATCGTCTTTCTGGACAAATATGAAACCCAAAAGGCCTTAGAACAAATTTAAGCCCCAATGAATTAACCCTGGCTGTGTCACTTTTAACTCCTTCCCTTCTCTTTTGTTGTCTCTTCATTGATTACGTTTCTCTCGCATGCCCTATTTTGGAAAAGCTGCTTTCTGCTATTACTCATTATTTAGATAGTTTATATTTTCATAAAGTGTATGTCATAGATCATGGCCCAATTCAAAACTGAAGTCCATGAAGATGGAGAACAGTGGAATTTAAAGAAAAAATTCCTAACTGAAAATAACCAAGGGATTCCGTGGGGGGAAAAAAATTCTCAAAAAAACAGAATTAGAGGATGCTTTCTTACCATTCTTTCTTCTGATGACAGCATTCTAAATCGACTCATGCCCTCTTTTATTACTTCTGCTTCATTCAGATCAGGATTATCTGTCAAAATGTTTGCTCTGTTCTCTTCTAGCCACATCTGGAAACCTGTCTTTGGTCTAAAACGAGCACACAAAAATTGTCCATTCAAGAAGGTTACAGGAAAGTCATATCCCCCAAAACAACATTTCTAAACACCACCTAACTGGACTTTTTTGTTCTTGAAAGAAAAGACTATATATAGTCAGCAGTTTGCTTTCTCCTGTTGCAATATGCTTAAAGAACATGCTGACAAGGCAAGACTAAGTCAAGAATTTTTATTAAAACTGTGATATATATGGAGATTAACGTTTCAGTTTTAGAATGACAAAGCATAATGGTTCTCTTCCTTTCTGACAGGGTCCCATCAACCTAAAAATAGAGCACATATATTAGCATGTTTCAGCTAATCCTTTTCACAATTCTCCTTGCCACTTGTTTTATAACATTATCTGTAAAGGTTAATGAAAAGAATGCTAGTCCAAATGAATAATAATTACCTTCATCTTCCTCAGTTAAATGAAGTCTAAATGAAACATGATTATAATGATGCAAGTTTCATGAGGACTGGGATTGTTAGAAAATACATCTGCTCCAGAGGAACAAGACAGATTAGAGTCTCAGCTAGGAAGAGACACGCTCCTTAGGTGATGTTTTTTGTTTGTTTTCTTTTTTAAAAAACACGCTAAAATAAAGCTTTTACAGTTTCACGTAAAACCCTTAGCTTTTAGGCCTCCTTTGAGATTTCCTAGAGATGTTTAAACTTTAAGTATTTCCTATACTTGGAACTGGCACAGCAGCATGGTTTCATTCATCATTCAAAGGTCATTATCAGATGCATAAGTAGTATCAAGGCAAAAATCGTTGCTTAGAGCCCCAAAATTACATTTTGCGTTGTTCATTTATTATTCACTCACACACGTATTTTGTCTCAGGCCGATGCAAAACTTCTACTTTGAATAACACTGCCATGCACACTGGGAAAGATTTAATGAACCGAATGCTTTTCTCTGTTCTCTCACTGTGATTGTAATGTGGCAATTTGGAAATCCAAGCAATGTTTTTTATGCAGGTTTGTTTGGTAATATGCATAGTGTAGGTAGCAGTTTACTAAATGTCTGAAGCAAGTTCACAAACGTGACAACTTGCGCGCTAACACTTTAATCTTGATGTTATGCTACTTCAGCCAGTCTAATGTCTTCAGAAACAAAATAGTTTTTGGACTTGCTGTTCTATCAAAATTGGAATATGGAATTAAGATGCAAGTGTCCATTCACCTTTTGTTTTCAGTGTTCTCCTGTGCAGTGACTTTGACTTCATGGGACTCGTTTTCTGCTTTTTCTTCTCTTTCTTCCACTGTTTTTTCACTAGAGTTAGGTGTACGAGCCTGGAAGAAGGAGGCTGCTAAAGTCTATAGAAATAGAGGTAAAAAAAAAAAAAAAAAGGTAAGAACACCTCAGTCTCAGACAACACGTACCATGTAGCCTAACAAAACCCAAGCCTTTCCTGAAGACATAATAATCGCTTGCATTAATATAGCATCTAATCCATCCAATTTCAGCACAGATGTTTAGTTAACACTATTTAAAATAAAAGCAAAAGATTCAGTGCAGAATGTGATTACTACAACCGAAAATTTTTTTTTTGCTGTTTTATGTGCTTCTATAGTTTCTGCAGTATACTTAAATGAACTTTGCCATCTAAGATGCTTTACACAATCAGCAGGGTTTCATACTTGATAAAAGCTGGTAAAATTCAATTCACTGAAACAATGTAAAAAGACTAGAAACATTACCTGCTTGGACTTGGGTTTGGGAATCAGAGGCTTTATAACTGGAGGGTTCTGCTTGTTTACAGCTCGACTGCTAGACAAAGAGGTTTTCTTTGAGTATTTGCTCATACTGTCTAGAACATTTGCTGAGGGGACCGCTGGGTCCTTTTTGTTAGATGACACCTAGCAAAACAAATAAATAGACATTTTATTTATTTTCTGCCATGTTCCCCTTCTCTGTCCCTCCACGATATCTGTCATAGTTATATTGTAAACTTTAGATATAATAATCTATTGTGATTTTCAGAATGCCGCAATCAAACCAGCTGCAAAATTCTTACCTTAAAGGGATTCACTCGTCCTTGGCTGCTTGATGCAATTACAACTATTTAATAGGAAATAAAAAAGAATGTAAAAATGTGTGCAGGTGTGTACACACACATATATAGAAATCTATGAAGCAATGTGCACATTTTAGGTGAGTAGATGAAACAACATTAGCCTCATTTCCAAAGAACAAGGCTAACTCTCCTTTTGCGTGTTTCAGCCTCTGTTCATTGAAAATTAAAGAGGAGAACTAAATCAAGGGCATCAACTCTTCCACACCAAAGAAAAGAAGTTCCCACCAGGCTCGAAAGTGGTCAGATAAAGAGAAAGATGCTTTAATAATCCCATGAAGGTTACGCTATATGTACTCAGCTATTACTAGTCATCTGAAATGCCACACAGGACCAACAGCTTAAAATAGAAATCCACAGGAAGATCCAGTACTTCCTCCACTCCCAAATCCGTTTCCACTTCTATTATTCTTGCTAGAGCATTGGCAGGAGGGAAGAAGCAAGTAGCAGCAAGGGGTCACATTCTGCCCCTGCCTGCTCAGGCTCACAGTTCTATGGCAGGGTTATTAACTCTGCCCTGTAAGTGCAACCAATAAATGTGCCTGTAATTAGTAAAACAAATCAATTGATCATCATTTGCATTTTTCCCCGTCACAAAGAATGCCTTCATGACATAGCCAGGCAGGCAACTGGTTCAGCATTTGGCACAGCTAAGGCAATCAGCATAGTGGTATGGAACATCATTAGGTAATGACATCAACAGGAACAGGGACCCTCTTAAAAACGCAAGAACAATAACCAGTGCAAGTTACCACCTGACAACACTGTTATGCACTAAATTTTAGTAGTAATGGGAGAACGGAGGATAAAAACAGGAGCAGATGTTGTGAAGCATGACAAAGTTCTCAGCCTGCAATAAATGGAGATTTACTCACCAGA
>VYZW01025489.1:1421-25303 GCA_013401315.1 Balaeniceps rex
TATTCCAAGAAATGCTCAATCCATGGCAATATAATGAGTTTAGGAGAAGGCGGGGGGGGGAACTAAACAAAACTTGAAGCAGATATGAATTCCAGTGAAGGACACAACCCCTGCCTGTCCCCAGAGATGGGGATCTACAGGTAAAGCTGTGTACACATCAAGAGAATTTAAAAAAAAAAAAAAAAAAAAAAAAAAAAAAGNTAGGATGTTTACCTTTTTAGAATGTTTTTTTGTGAACAGCTTAAAAAATTGAAATCACTTTTGCAATTTAGAGGAAAAGTGAACTATTTATTTAAGTACTTAATCCGTTGTGCATCAAGGCACTTTAATGATTCAGACAAGAAACAGACCTGAAACACGACAAATGTGGTGAGAATAATATGTGAGGAAAAACTTGATCTCATTTACTTTTATTTGTGAGGTGGAAGGAAAAAGTGGTTGAAATCTTCTAGGTTAATGGCATTCTGAATGTTATCTTATGTGACCATGGTATCTTGAAGAACAGATTAGCAGTTGGCTGGATCAGTTTGCTGGCAAAGCAGAAGAATTCTTGAACTTTGGATATCTTTGGTCACATACCTGGAAGAGACATGNCAAGAACTTGAACACTTTAAGGAAGGAAGTTGTAGATAGTTCAGATGTGTGAAAACTGACAGTGGTGTTTTAATGTCTCCTTGTAAAACAGCTCAGAAACATTCAGGAAATGGTAGATAGAGTGGAAGAAGAAATCGGTAGAATTTAACAGGGTGCAGGGGGAAACAGGATTTGAGAGATCTAGATCTAATGAAAAATCTGTTTGGATATACATGTGCAAACTCAAGTGTCTGTGTGAATGTTAATGTATTGGCCTATTTTGTACATAGTAAAAATACTTTGGTTAATGAAATTCTCTCTATGGTGCTGGACTACTACAGACAGAGTAGTGATTTTTCAAGTAACTAATCAGCTATAAGCCTATGTGGAAAATAAACTTTGTTATTACAACTGTAGATCAACCCACAGCTGCTGTACCTCCAACGTGACAGCTGCCATGCTGTCATTAGCGCTTCTGATAAGAACACCAGGTGAGAACCCAGGCCTATTTGGCAATGAGCAAGAAAGAAGTCTTCATCAGTTCTCAATCTCCAGCACGTTGTAGAATATGTTTTAGCCATAAGCCTGCAATTTATCCCACAAACCTGCAGCTGATGCTGTGTTTCTGGCCCTCTGAGTCAGCAGCATAGAAAAACTAATAGAAACTCTGGTCTTACTGTAACTAAAAGGGGCTAGACTAAAAGTATTCTGCTTCGGGCATCCTCATTCTTGACTCAGTCAAATTTTGTTTTCTTTTCTTCCCTGTTTTCTACTGATAAACGGTATTTCCCAGTCTTCTGTTTCCTTTGATTGTTTTCAGCCTCATCCATGCTTGCATCCCACTTTATGCATTGTCAAAAGTCTAGTCACTGAGTTTCTGGAGAATTAAAATTAGTGGAAAATTATATGCAATTCATTTGTAAGAATGAACACCAATTTTGGGTTCAGCCTGGCTGAGAGGTGCTCTGGCAGTGCGTTTTCACCACCCTGTGCTATAGACATTTCTCCCATACTGTTCCTCAGCAAGCCAGTTCACCTCAAATGCTTCCTCCCCCACACCAGGGACAGTTTCCCAAGAAATAGTCTTTTGCTGGGTTAATGAATGCAATTAGGTCAGTGAAGAGTGCTGTGAGCAAGAGTGATGATGTGGGGCAAAGGGCTTAACCGAGATGTTGCGAAGGCATGATGCCACGAGGGATGGAGGAGACAGACCTTCCCTTTTGGTGGCCATGGACTGTTACAGCCATCTAGCTGAATCTCTGACCTTTGTCCTTATCGGCAGTGTATTAATTTTGCATTTAGTTGAAGCAGAGAAACCCATGACCCAATTACTTTGCAATAGCAAATGGCATTTACCAGGTATTTGTAAATATCAGGATTCACTGTGACTTGGTATGTGCCTCTAATTCCTTGTTTTTTAGATCACTTTGATCTAGTCAATATAAGCAGACAGTTCATGCTACAAATATAGTATGGGCTACAAAATGAATGTTTTACTTCATTTGGCAGATTAAAAAAACAGGACATGAGAATAATGTTAAGATCCCACAAAACCATAGGTCCCCAGGCATCAGACAGGGAAGTAACGTACTGCTTTGGACCAATCTATAATCTGTCAACCAGGAGGCTTTCTGTTCTTCACTGGTTTTACCTGGTTTGGTCAGTTGTGAGGGAATGTAACTTGCGGAAGGGAAGAGAGACACTCTAGCTTTACAAAAGCACTAGCATTTTTTATTATCCATGTGTGTCTATCACTCCGTTGTTGTTTCTGGGGTTTTTTTGAGGGGTACTGAAAGAGTAAGGAAAAGGTAATTTTGCAGTTTCAAACCATTTGCTCATTCTTCAGTCTCCCCGACTAACTGTACCAAATTCTACTGGACTTTGCAAAAAGCCGGTGTTGGGGAATAAAAACTTTCCGTAGGCTAAACCAAATGTCTTCCTCAAATCAGTGGGAATATCACTGTGAAAAATGTATTGAATGTGGCAAGGTCTTGACTTCCTGAGAAGAGCTAGTGAGAAAAATCCATCTTTTCCCATGAGTCTCACCGTTATTAAGAGTTCCTCATATGTTTCTGTATAGCAATACTAACAAGCTAGTTGTGTTTTTATTCTGCCCCATCTCTGATTACATTCAGCCCTCAGGCAAATCTTTATACCCAGTAAGTCTTCTGTCATACTATAGAAATCTTTGTAGTAATAGATTGTAATGAAGATTAAGTTGATGGGTTCATGAGTGATGTATTAGAAATTACTGTGCAGTAGTTGTTTGGTTTTTTTCCCCCTCAACAATATTCGCTGTATAGTGGAAGAATTATGCAAGTATGGCTCAGAGCAACCTTTCAGGGAAACAAGGAGGATAAAATAAGTCAACAGTGTCCTTTGCTCTTTCATACCTTTTCAGAAGGCTTGCTTGGAGATGGTGGGGTTATCTGCTTCGAATTCTGGAGAAATGCATTACAGTAGCTCTCCAGCACAGGATGATGCAGACCTATGTAGGAACTGTACATAAGTGGAAGAATACAAATCAGCTTCAAGATGAAAGCTCTTAAATCTGTTCTCTGCTTCTCATGCTGATTATCATGGCCCCAAGGCATAGTTACAGAAGAAAGATGCACTCAGGAGGGTTACTTCAGAATTTCCACAAATCATTACTGATTATGTATGTGTATTTTTAAGTGTTTATAGGTGGATGATTGATACACTAACTATGTACCTTTCAGAATTGCAAAAAGATGAACAAGACTTGACTTGCACGTGGATTTTCATTATTTTACCTTTTACAGTCCATGTGGCTCCTGTTTTATAAACAGTAGCTACAGTAATGCATTTAGGAAGGTTTTAATATGCGTATATATATGTCCATATGCATATTTTTGCCAGGTAGGCACCTTAAAATTTTCCAGTCATTAATATGAAATGCAATATAGCCTCTAATGCTCATTCTGAAAGGATATCTATAATCAATTAACTGATTCTGTAGAGCAGTCTTAATATGCTGTTTTAATTAATGCCACATTTCAAAACAGAGCAAGCTACTGCAGAACTCTTGCAGCAGTTACTGGGTGTTTTGCACAGCTATTTTGCAGCCCGCGTCTTTCTCTAGTTGCGCAAACGCTTTGTATATTACTGTTTCACCATTCTAATCGTGCCTGCAGGATCAAAAGGAAAAATGAAAAGAATAGTATTTCCAGAAGAAATGAAGCGTACTGCAGTAAGCTTCCAAGTAAATAAGATGAGAGGTGCTTACGATATTATAGCAAAACCGAGCAGATCAGTGTTTCAGGGCTACCAGAGACTTCGAAGGTCTGTGCTTGAGCAGAAATAACCTACTGCAAAACTGAAAACAAGAGACATGCACAGTGGGGAAAATAATATTCAGTGAGACTAGAAAATAAAAGCAGTATTGGCATGTACTTCTAGCAGAGGTGTCTATTTCAAGATCAAGCATCAGTGTAATCACTATTGATAGTATTCCTTTGATAAAAATAATAATTCTTCAGCTGTGATTTGATAAATCTACATTTATTGGTTAGCATTTCAGCGGGTCTCATTTGGCAGAATTTTATTACACTGAATCTGCTATACAGCTGTTGAAGCTCTTCACTAGAGTCAATAATTTACACCAGAAAACCCTCTAGTTTTTGTATTTAAAACCTCATGGTGGGTTTTCATGCTTCTGGTCTTTTTCCTTATGAGAAAGATTTGTGCCATGCCCACAGTTCTGAGTTGAGTTTGTGTAGTCATTAGCTATAGAGCTTTTTTCTTTTTTTTGTGATGATAAACAGAAATGATTTAGTGTAGATAAATACTTTAGGTACAAATTATCCTGTTTGTCTCTCTCATTATATCATTTATTTTCATGTAATGAAGGATTTAGCTTGTTGGAAGTTAATAATCCATTTTTCTGAGCTACTTTTTTTTTTTTTTTTTACTGTTTCTGACTATATAGGAAACCCTTCATTTAGAAACACTGAAACTCTTCTGATTGTTTGGAGACCTGAAGGTGTTGGGGAAGATGAAAATGAGACATACTTGCATATGGTTTAACACAGAAGACATCCAATGGTTTTAAAGGGCAGTGATCTTTTCTCCATAAAAACATATATAAATTTTCTAAATCTTTTCTGTAGCAAATTTTGGAAACAAATATATTCTGAAAATGAGATCAGAAAAGTAACTATTTAGCTATTTAAGATGCATATTTTCATTAGTAATCTGACATTTTAATTGCACTTACAGGTGGATGTTTACTGAACAGATTTTTGTCTCTTTTTTCCCACAGTGTAACTTGATTTGTGTGTGGGGGGGTTGTTTGTTTGTGGGTTTTGGTGGGGTTTTTTGTTGTTGTGGGTTGTGGTTTTTTTGTTTGTTTGTTTTTTTGTTTTTTTTTTTAATATTTTTCTGCTGTTTGGTGTAGAGGATGCAAAAGAAAAGCTTGGGAAAATGAAAGAACTGAATGACACTGTTCTTATTCTTGGACTGAGGGTTCATTTTTATATTTTCTTTGTGTGCTAGTAGTGTAAAACTTGCCACATTAACTGCGGAGGTGCATTTGTCCATACCAAACTTTCATTTTACTGGGCTTTATAAAATGATCAAAATTCTTCTGTGGTTGAAACTTGGTTGCATCTTCAAAGAATTTTTTGGGGAAAAATTGAATGTTGAAATGCTAAACTGCAAAGTAATCAAGATGAATTAATGTACTTTATAAGCAGATTGAAAGCACATAACAAGTGATGGTAAGACTGTTGCTGGTTTTAATCAGCTTGGATCAGGCTTTTACATTCTTCCATAGTTTAAAACCAGACTTGCCTGAAAACATTGAAGTCTAGTAGTCTGCAACTGGAAGTGCATTGAATGGCTGCAGGCCATGGTGGTGGTGGGCATGGTGTGTGCCTTCCTGCTCAGCACTTGTGCCATGTTGGTGCGGAGGAGGATCCTGGCTGTGGATGAAGACCTGTGCTACGCTTTAGCCAGCCCAGGGCAGCCGGCCGGTCTGCACCCTGCCAGGCTGTGATTACATGACAGCCGTGCTTCTCCCCATCAGTCACCTGAAACTGTTCCCTTCTGTCACCCTGTGCCTCTTGAGAAATTACTTGCTGCATGGCTGTTTAGCAGTAACCTGTTGTCCCTCCTGCTGCCACTCGTTCTGATGAGTTTGCCAGGCGTGCTGGTTTTGGGGCTGCTGGTGTCTGTGCATCGGGTGGGAGCAGTTGCTGTTTTAGACCGGCTGACCAGCCTGTGGAAGGAAGAGACAGGACCTCTTGTTGGTGTGTAGCTGATGTGGAAGTTGACCCAACAAGCAGTCTGAACAGCCTGAGTATATCATGAGAGTGATTAAATTCCTGCTGTGTATAATAATTGCTATATTGATAGAATAATGGAGTAAGTGAATTTGTGCTTAATCTGCTGTATCAACCTGGAAAAAAAAAGTGCTTTGGGAATGAGAGTATTTTTGTACTTATATTTAATTTGATACCGCTCTTAGTAAATGGGTCAGTGATCTGAGGTATTGTATTTTTGGCATTAAGAGAAGTGCTGTATGCTCCAAAATGCATTAGCTTTTCTTCCTGTGAAAATCACTCCACTTTGTTTTCCCTGGCTTCAAGATGATGAAATTGGTTTGTGGCTTTTTTTTTTTTTTTTCCCCTTTCTTTTTTGAGGTGGGCAAAATTTTGGTTTGGCACAGGCAGGAAAGAATGTGAGGTAACATCCAAGCTGCTCTTTGAAAATACACAAATAAATTGGAGAATAATAATATGTTGTTCAAATGGTTTGATCTCAGTGGGGCTCTGATACATCCAGCAGAGCCTGGGTTGGGCTAACATGAGTTTTCCGGCATCCTATTCTGCTTCTGTTGAAAACATTGGTCACTTTAAAGTGAGTTCTGTGGGAGTTGAATTGGAGAACAACGCTGATAGATTTTGGTGGGATGAGGGAAAGTTCGTTTAATGCTTCATGCACAATTATGTAGACCAAGGAGTTCAGGCGTCTCAAAAATAATTTCCAGATCAGTACCAACAAATACCAGCTTTGCTGAAATATCTAAATGCCTTGGATATTTATCCTACCCTGAAACGAAACAGAGCTGGATAATTTTGAGCTAGATGCATTGAAAATTCCTTCCAGGGTATTAGAATTAACATGTTTTGTCAAAACAAAAATGCTGAGATTAAATGATGTGGTTTCACCCTCATTTGGGACTTCAGACTTGTTTGGAATAAATGATGTTTCAAAATAAGAAATAGCATTTAAAATGGCATAGGGCAGGCGTGAAGATCCAAAGCTAAAGAAAACAAGCTTAAGCCAAAAACTGGTACTGTTTAGGCAGAACAGTTACATGGGCAGCTGGAAGGGAGAAAGTACAGGCAGTTCTCCAGGGCAAGGCTGCATGGCGGAGCGGGGAGCGCTGAGCTTACAGCAGCAGGCAGAGCAGGGGAGCGCACCGGAGAGCTTTGACTGCTTGGCCTTCGGAGCTGCTGCTGCTCCACTGCCCTCCACCCCACCCCTTCTGCTTGTTTCACCAGGAAGACGCCTGTTTTGTTGCGTAAGTGTAGGCCAGCAGAGAAGTGCTGCCTTGGTTTTTAGAGGCCACTTTAACGGCCTGACACTGGCATTTGCATGGACAGAAGATTCATGCCTTAAGTAGGGGCTGCTAGTGTACTAATTATGTAGTGATGGCAGTCTCTGTATAATAGCAATTTTCACTCAATTACTCAGTGCACAGTGTCACTATTATAACCCAATTAATTTTAAATAACATTCTAATTTAAAAGAAGGCAATATGTTGCATTTCCGCAAGTTATCTATGGTGTTATGATGGTTAATTTAGCTAACTCTCTTTAGAGTTGCATTATACAACGATGCAAACAAACCAGTGAAAAATAGCATGACAAAAAATGACTGCGTCTTTCTGGTGCGGAAAGCTTCTGGGGTTCTTCATTGTACGGCTTTCTCAGGGTCTGTCTTAAGATGCAAGACTGTAGAGGACATTTTAAGCCAGTATTTAGTTGGAGGGTGGTGTTTTGCTATACCTATAGTTTAATGTGTACATAAGGTTAGTAGACCATTCAATGAAAATTCAATGTACAATTTCCATTGGTGATTTAGGTTTACGTTTCACTTACAATGAACAGGGTTTTAACTAAAGGTCTTTCCTGAAGAGAGAAGAACAGGGTCGTGGTGAATGTTAACAATAGGCTGTTAATTTACAGCTTCATTTTGTCTATGGGAATTGTAAGCTTATGGTATAAAATGTAAGTAAACAAAACATATAGGGCAAAACAGTGGACTAGATTCTTCTAAATGGAGAGGAAAAAAAGGGTTATATCACTGATATAAACTTACCCATTTTATGCATCAAACGGATTTTGATTTTGGCCTGAGTGCGAGACATTTGTTAAGGCAGCAGTGGCTGTGCATCCCCCCCACTGTTGCCTGGCTCTTAATCCGGCCGGTGACGTGCACACCTGGTGAGCCCAGATACCCCAATGAGCATGTGTTTGGAACAGCTGGAGAAAAAGGGAAAATAAGTATTGGTTTGGGAGGAAAGCTGTTCCTTCAGCCTTTGGTGAACGCAGAGGATTGCCAGCCCTGGCAGCTCTGGTGTATCTGTGACTGACACGTGGCTTTGGGGTGAACCCAGAGTTATTGCCATGAGAGCGAGTGTCTTCCCTTAGGAAGAAGCGAAGACCACCTGACAGCCTGTGGCTATGAAGAAATTAATTGGGAAGTGAGCAAACTGCTAACCTTATGCCTGGCCTTGATCTAAGCAGCAATGACAACCTCTTTACTCCCGATTTTGCTGTCACTTGGTGGTGAGGTTTCCATCTGGACTCCATGAGCTGTTTTTAGATTTAAACTGACTGACTGGAAGAATTTGAAGGAATAACTCCATTTGCAGCACTCCAAATTGCACAGGGCTATTACCTGGTAAACTATTTAAGAAATGCTTATAAATGTGGGTTATTTGTCATTGTTTGTTTGACTAGAAGAAAACACCTCGCCTGTTTTCCACCCACAGGATTTGCTTTCCGTTATTACTTTTTAAATTATTTCCATGCTAAGGTTGCATGATTTTTCTGTTAGGATATGTTGGTGCTGTTATCAAACTTCCCTTCAGCTGGGAAATACAAAGCCAAGGAATTTTACAGCTGCTGTACAAAAATCCATGTCTTAACTCCCAGATCTCTCTTATAAGGGTTTTCTGTAGCACCCATCACTGCAGTATGTAAGTGTTTAACTGGCACTGTGATGATTTAGTCATTTTAAGAAAGAGGTAGACGCAAACATGTTTAAAGAATACCCAATGGACAGAGAGTCAGATACTCATTAACAATATCTTCAAACCATAATCAGTTAGCCTCAGAGAACATGTTTTATCTTGCTCTCAGCCAACCTTTCTGCCCGCAAGTGATTTGCACTCTTATTGAACAAAGTTGGTAGCAGAATGGATAATAACAAGTCTGAAAATGCTCTGTGGTCTTGAAAGTTAAAAGAAAAAAAAAAAACAACCTGGGCTCAGGGACAGCAAACCTGGAGTTTAGAGCAGAAAGTAAAGAACATTAAAAGGTCAGGGCTATTGAAAGTTAGAGCATTAAGATTATGCCATTGGATAATAAATCTGTAAGAGAAAAGGTAGGAAAATATATCTGGGGCCCTTCCATTTGCTTTCTCTAATGCAGAAATCTGTTTACCCTGTTTACTATGTCTTAATGGTAAAAGACAGCACACCTCAATTATTACTGTGGGGAAACAGTGATTAGAGGAAAATATAATACACAGTGTGAACGTCTGCTGCTGTCATAATCACAGCATCACTACTACTTGGCTGTAATATTTTTTGGTTTTGATAACGTTGTAAGATATTTGCAGAAAGAAGATACAGGAATAAGTGAAGATCGACAGCATGAGCAGTTACTGACCTGAAATAGGTGTATGGTTAGTGGCTGTATACGGATTGTGATGCTGCTTCTACTTTATAAACCCCCTCTTGGCTTGCACTCCTGCACTCTTGTGCTTCTCACAAGAGAATTAAATTTTGGTATGTTTCAGGATTATTTCTTTTTATAATTACCTTTTATAGGTCCAGCATCAAAATGGCTCATTAAAGCAGTGAGTTCTCTCTAAAGTGTGTGCTGTAAGAGTGCACTGATACAAGGGAATCTTGTGCGGATGTGCAGCCAGTGGGGTGGGTAGCAGGGCTGTATCTTTACAGCTTGCTAGGCAGAAAAGAAGCTGGCACTTTATGCACCGTAGATGACCGCTTGTTACATCTTCCAGACAGTATATATCAGGCAGAATTGTTCTTCAGTCTCATTACGAAGTTGCAGACCTGATCTAAAAGGAACCACCTTGATCTCCTTTTCTGCCCTGTTGTGTTCAGTGCACAGTTGGTGTTTGTCTAGTTATATTTACTCATTTACATGTTTCAATAACACGCTAACTACCTAATTTATATCTGAATTTATTAGATGTAATAGGGTTTACATGGAAAATTTTGTACAGCCACCACTGGATGTTTCTCTTTTCTTAGCTTTATAATTTCACTTCAGTATATTGTTACATTTTCATGAGAAACCTAATGATAGCACAACACACTCCTAAAAAAAATTCCTTGATTTTGCTATTTAAAATTTATATTTTAAGAGTTCTCTTTCCCCACTTTAAATAATGAATGATAAATGAGGGCATATACGTCTTTCTGCTGTGATGTTTAATTGGCATGGTTATCAAGTTATCTTTAAAGATTGTTTGTGACAGAGCATGAATTAGTCAAAATTAGTAAGTAGGAGGTGAATTTGTGCTCATAAACTGTTACTGAGGGAGAAAAAACTATACGGAGTGGAATTGCACTATCCATGAGTGAAAGCTAAAGGGTTTCCTGAGGGATACACTTGGATTTCACCAAAGGAAGACTGACTCAGGGCAACTTAAAGACGAGATGTAAACATACTGTGACTAAAGCATATAGTCGGCATTCCTTCCTGCATCACTTTAGGAGGCATAGGATGGTGTGTTGCTGTGTGGGTGGTGCGTGGTGAGTTTTTGGTTTGTTTTATTTTTAATCTAAATCTGGCAGCTCAGAACTAGCCCCACTGCCATGGAAGAGGAGAACCCCTTGTATGGAAAGGGCTACGTATGGCCAAGCTACAACCCCAATATGGCTTCAGCATTGGTTAATTGAGAATTGGATGGAGTTGTGCTTACTTCTTGACTATATTGTTTAAGTGAAGTTTAACAGTACTTAGTTAATGTGTACCAGGACTGCACTTGACCTAAGTGTTGTTTTTTTTTTTTTAAAAGAGTATTGAACACTGCTCTTGAGTTTGGTGCGAGCATCTTTAAAAATACTGAATTGGTACTATCCCCTTTAACTAGTATTGTTGAAATGTCAGCTTTGATAGACATGTCTAGTTTTGTTCTGTGTCTGAATTTAAATGGAAACATGACAGTTACTGACTTTAATATGACTTAGCTCTCTCTTCAATCCCAAGCTTTAGGTATTCATGTTAATTAAAATGCATAATAATGACAAACTGGTGAATAGTTACAGTGTAAAATGTCAATTATCCTATTTTTGAATGCATTTGAAATAATAAACGAATTCATCAAGCCACAAGTCTCCAGCTAAACAGATGTCTGTGATGTAAAAGGATGGGAAGAGTTAGTGCCATAATTCCTACAAACATTTGTCAAGCCTCTAGAGATCTCTATACCTTAGCTATTAAGTCTCTTAAGACTTGTCCACAGAGAAAGCAGGTTTGGCTGTCTCTCCGCATGCCAGCATTGCTCTGCGAGATGTCAGCAGGCTGTTGGTCTTTGGTGCAGAGTGCTGAAGGAGATGCTGCTTTAGTACTTCAAGCTGCTCCTGGGGTACAGAGAGGCACAGAAACCGGCTGTTAGTTTTAAGTTCAGGCCCCCACGTAGTAACATGATATTTGAGGTTTGTGGGGCTTTAGGTTTTTTTCTTTAA
Source organism: Balaeniceps rex (assembly GCA_013401315.1). Taxonomy (NCBI): domain Eukaryota; kingdom Metazoa; phylum Chordata; class Aves; order Pelecaniformes; family Balaenicipitidae; genus Balaeniceps; species Balaeniceps rex. The sequence continues at coordinate 12,970 of VYZW01025489.1, forward strand.
ACTATTGTTCTATCTAAAGTACTAGGTAGCGCTAATGATGGTTTCTTTTTTCACAGTCAAAAGAACTGAAGTGTTTTTAATACGGCAAAGATAAAAACGAGTAACTGCAGGAGTGACTTCTGAAGTGAGGAAGTTCTCTCTTTTGGTCAGTCTCAACCAGCAGGCGGATAGGAAACGCTCACCCTTTGAGCAAATTGGGATACATTTACAGGCATTTGATCTCTGCTGAACTGGTGTAACCATATGAAACCTCTTCTATTATTAACTCTGTCTGCTTCAAATAATTCAGGACCAGCGATGTCAAGCCACTTTGTGATACAGCTTGCCTACAATATTAAATTTTCAGCAGCTGCATTTTAATTGGGTGACAGTTCAAAAGCATGGTGTTGGCTTGTGTTTAAGGAACCCGGATTTGACTGCTTTAGAACTACCTTGTGCTTGGAAACGCACCAACATATCCAGGACGTGATCGGATAGTCTAGATGCATTTTCTTGCCCAGCTAATATACTCTATAGCTTCAGCAACTACAGGTGGGCTGCCTGTCTGATGTACAAGAACTAGGGCAAGCATACGTGTATATGTACATGATTAATATATTAAAGCGCTGTGCTATTAATACCAGAATTTTGTGAGATTTAGGAATGGGTGAGATGATGTTAGAAGCAACTTTCAGCTCAAAATAATAGTGATTGGAAATGGTTATTTCCACATCGATTTGTTTTTCGGAGGATTCAGTTTCCAAATTGACAAATGCTTTCAAGTGTGTAGACGGTTGGCCGCCTTTTTCTCCGGAGACTTTCAGACATACTTGTATCCATTCAGGGTTTGGAGAATGTTTAGAAATACAAGACCTAACAAAAGACTGGCTCTTTATGAAAATAGTCAGGCAGAATTTTGGCTAATGTCTTTATATACAGACCATGTTGTAATCACATGTGGGACTCATTATAGGCACTACACTAGGTTTATGAAGCCCTGTCTGGTGTGGTGAAGGGAAAGTACTGCAGGTGAAATAAAGAGAATATAGTGCACGTCACACTGAAGAGCAGTGGGACAGTGCAGAAGGAAGTACCATTTTTTTATTCTCTTCTGACCCCCCTACCTGATATGCGCAGACCTGGTATCAAATCATAACTTAGAGTAGCTTCAAGGGAAATGGTTAGGTGCACATACAAGCATAATAATTCCTTAGGCTAAAGTTAAGACTCGGTAACATATGCACTGTTTTGTCCTCAAAAATTGAAAGATATTGTGTGAACAGTGTATTTATTCTTAGGTGCTATTATTCTTAGTTAAATGCTCAGTTAATGATGTAGGTAACTATGTTGTTTAGAAACCTCAACTGTCTTTGGAGTAACAGTTGTGCGTTTTACAGGCTTTTTTTGTAAGGGGAATCTTTGTATAGCACTAAAAAAGTCCCTTATGTCTGATGTTGTGCTTTGAGCACTAGGTGGAAACACAGCTTATTCATTAATTTGCTGGTGTAGTTAAGCTGCAGTTGTGAGGAAGATGGAGAAGTTGAGAACCAGGGGAAGATGACATCTGGCGACACTGGGAAGAGAAAGTGGAAGTGTTTGCACTCTGAGAAAAGGATCCTGCCAGGAATGTAAAAAGTAAAAGTCTAAAATATTGGTGGCTCTCAACTAATCTGTAGAAATGTTCTTGATCTTTGAGTTTTTTTTTCTGCTTCATTTATGTGCTGTGTCTCCAGTTGTCTGCTATCTCAGAAAAAGCAACTGCCAGAAGTCAATGATTAAGGCAAGAGAAGTTTTTGTTAGGTCTTTGAAATCTCTGCTTTGCAGTGAAGGATCCCTGCTGATTAATTCCCCCCATATAATATGTGAGTGTGAAGCCTATACCATGTAATTCATCTGTCCTCATCTACTTGCATGAAAAGGTTCACTATCTCTTTTCCCTGAGAAATCATAGCAAGCATAAAATTCACCCGTTCCTTACCAAAAAAAAAAAAAAAAAAAGCTCAGCCAGACATGACAGAAAAACCAGAAAAAGTCTGATTTTAAGTAACTGACCTTTACGAGGACTTAACAAAGTGCCCCACAGCACTCTCTGGGACATAGAAAGAGCACAAAGACTACTGTGCTTCATTAAAAATGGATGAACACAACTTATTTTGCATATGAGGTCATAATCTACTGTTCAGTGAATAACTGGGATTTTACACACTTAATGCATGGAATTGGATTTCTATTTTGCATTTACTGATACAAATGTATATATTCTTAAAGAATCCATCACCATGTTTTCAGCTGTGTAATTGAGTTGTTACTGAGCCCACAGACTGCATGTGCCTCTTCAGTGCTAATCCTGTTCTCGTTGTTAGACCATAGCTTGATGTCAGGTTCTGTGACCATTTGACATTACTGTGTTAGCTGACTACCAAACATAGTCCAGCTCTGTTCCAAACATTGTAGGATGTCAGTGAATCTAACCTGTTGCAAAAGAGGTTCTTTTAACAAAGTTGTTTTTTAAAAAAAACAAAACAAAACCCACCAACCCACAAAAAAACCAAACCACCCCAAATACCCAGCAAAAAACCCACAACAAGCAGCTAAATACCCGAGGCCATACATCTGTCATCTCGCTTCTACTCACTCAAATGTCTTTGTGCCTCAAGCAACTAGAAATTAGCAGGTTTGAACTTCAAGCATTGGATTTTGTACTTGGCAGGGAAGCAGCATTAACTAATACAGCACTGGTGTAGCAGGCTGTTACCAATTTCTGCTTCATCATGAAAGGAGCATCTTCCTGCTGTAGAAGTACTGTACATGTAAGACTGTTATTCTTGGCCAGATACAATGTAGAGACTTGCCAGAAAATAACAAAAAACATGGATATTCAAGTTTCAGTTTCTTAATCAAAAGGAGAGAGCACAGTTCTAGATATCTTGGTGGCCAAGTGTCTTAACTCTCTAGGCTTTCAGTAGTGGAGACAAGTCCATGCAGGTCCATGCCTGAGAAAGCCCTGCTGTGATTATCATTAGAGGGATTACCTCAATTTTGAGTTCAAAGGTCAAAACCATTCCACTTTCAACAAGCATATCGGAGCTCAAGAGTTCTGAACCATCTGCCTTCTGTACGTGAGGGATGGTCTTGGCTTGCGGTGTCAATCACCACAGGAATCTCCTTGCAACTGGTTTTTCTTTACATCTCAAATTGTTCTAATACTGAAGCCTGTGCTCGACTAGAAAGCGACACACAGCTGGAATGCAGTTTAGCATAGTGAATAAAACACAAATTGTAGTCGTAACAAAACAACAGTTGTAACTACAGTACTGTAGTTGCAGTACTGTTGGCCTCCTGAATGTGGGTGAGGTCATTGTTTATTTATCTGTTGGCAAGCCACTTGTGCCACTTCTCTTTTTACAGCAAGAGGATATTGACACTGGCTTTCCTTGCAGTAAGTTTCAGCTCTACTTCTGAAAATGTTACAGGAGCTTAATGTTATTGCCTGCATATTAGTAACAAAATTGATGAATTATACAGTGATAAGTGATGATTATAAGCTTATTCATGGAGTTTGGGAGAAATTAAAATTCGTATGTGACTAAGGTGTTTTGGTGAATTCTCATCTTATTAAAGACATGTGAAGAACTGCAATGTATTAGTAGTATGAAATGAAACAGTTTCTTTAGGTCTGAAAGACTTAAGACTATTTAAAACAAGGCGGAATGCCTCACCTCTGCAGATTTCAGGCCAGCTTGCAGTGCTTGGTATTTATCATAGGACAGTTAACACAAAACCCTTGCTTAAGGGTTGTTGGGTTTTTTCTTTTGGTTTTGTTTTTTTCTTTTGCTTTTGTTTTTTTTTGAGCAAAGGCATAAGGTGACTTTCCTTTCCTTGCCAGTCTTTTAAATTAAACAATTATGGACATTAGAAGGTACAGCTGAACAGTTTATCTTAATGCTTACTGTCTCAGAAGAGGATTTAATCTGCTAGAGGAAAAAAAAAATGTTATTTATCCTTGTGTGTTCTATGTACTGGCTGATCCCACCCACATTCCTTAGAAAAAACTCTTAGTATAACGTTGGCTCTCAGGTTTTGTTGTTCACTCACTTGAATGTTGTAGAAAAACACTGACTGAAGACAATTTCAAAATTGAAGACTTTCAGTGGGTGGCCTCATAGTGTAGCTCTGCAAGTGAGACAAACCTCCGTGAGCAGAGTGAGCACCAACCCCACACACTTAGTAAAGGTTTCCCAGAGTCTTCCTCCTGACCTGTCACGCTTCCCTCCTCCTTTTGGGAGGTGATCACATCTGACCAGAGGTGATCCTCCATTATCACACAAGCTTTGCTCATTTCTCTAAATAGTTTTTCTTTGTTCTGGATGTGAAGAGGTTGGGTTATAACAAAAAGCTGAATTTTATTTAATTTTAAATATCTGATTTTGCTGAAAACAATGGCATGACCTGTTCCATTCATGCTCACTTCAGGCAGTAGAAGGTTTAAATGCATAGTTAATGGCTTGCTGTACTGATCCTGTTTTTCATACAGGTTGTAGTGTATATTTATTGTTGTTCTGTCTTTCCAAGGGAACGTTCACGATTACTTTAAGTGATTCCTCCCCCCACCCTTTTGTTTTGTTCACGGGCTTCAGTGCTTCTCTAAATGTTGGCAGCACACAGCCTTTCTACAGGTGACATTAGCATTGCTTGCGGTGCCCTGAGAGCTGGTGGCGCAGCAGGAGTCAAAGCACAGACAAGTACAAACATGCAATGCAGGAAACGTAAACCTTACTGGGATGCCAGGGAGAAAGCAGTTAGTTAGCAATTACCGTTTCTGTTTGGTGCTGTTTTCAAATAAAGCCTTTCTTTCATCCCTTCCCAGAATACATCACAAGGAGTATCCTAGTTCAGTAGTTGCACTGAAATCAAATTAATATGCTTGTTTATTTTAATCCCTATTGCACTTCCAATGTAAACTGGGGAGAAGGGGAAGACTATTCAGAACTCAAGGTAACAACAGCTTGATCGCACTCTACCCTTTGGACAAACTAGACTAGTCTGTACTTTGAATGCCCAGTTATTTTGAAGCCTGCATTTAGCAGCAAAAACGATTTAAAGACAGCATGTCTTGGTCAGCCTGTTTTGACAGCAGTTCATGCTTCAGTTACCTCTTATTAGAGTCTAAAGGAAGAAACTTAATTTTCCTTGAAATATAGTTAACTACTTTGTCATAATAAATCAACTCATCTCTTGGATGTGTTAAGAAATACAAATGTTAAGTTTGAATAGCATTGTTTATTTTTACATAAGAAATATAGATAAGAAATGTAAGTAAGAAAATGTATGTAAGAAACCATTCCTTACCTATTTAATTTCTTATCTCTAAACTATGGGATATAAACCAAAAATTTCCTCAATCATGGTGTTTCTGCCTCAGTAATTTCACCTAATAAATCTTCCTCTGCACTTACCATCTCTGAACAAGAAATTGCTTTGAGCTATTAATTATACTTTTTTTTTTTCTTTTTTCTCCAGTTCTCTCTGTTCTATTATCTCCGTAGGGCAGCAAGTAGTAGTTCAGGTAGATGTGTATCTTTACCATTTAAAATGTTATAAGATTCAGTGTTTATCATAACCATTTCTTTTGTTAAGGTATATAACGTTAGATTATTTAATGTTGGCCAGCAGACTCAGAAGATACTGGGAAGGGAGGGTGCAGGCAGTGTGATTGCATAAGTTCTTAAGAAACTTAACTGAAAAAGTGTTCTCCTCTGTTAACTTTGCCCTATGGGGGTCCTGTTACCTTGGTTTGTAATGGGTATCCTCTGCAAAGTCTCATTGATGTGGTTTAAAACATCTAAAGCCAATGATCAGCTCTGCCATTCGCTACAGGTTACTGCCTCTTTGCAGGGTGGTAGTTAGGGACCTTCCCTTGGGCCTCAGCTTCCCCAGTTTTCATGGTATTTTATTAAGTTGGGCTCTAGATGACAATAGAGATACAGGGGCACCTACAATTAGTAATGTCTTCAGCCTCTTCAGCTTGAGAATGCCTGTCAAAGCTGTCTGATATTTTGCTCCTAGCTGAATTTTGCCAGTACGTTTGTGCCACCCAGAATCTGTCTTAAACAACTATGTTTTAATTTTGCCTCCAGTAATGCAGACTTGTGTTTGTTTACTCTTCATTTATAGTGCTTAAAGCCAGCAATCTTTGCTTCTGTTCTTGTATTCAATACGGGGTGTTTTCTCCTAACCACTGATCACTTTCTTTTCTAATTTGAAAGTTGAATTCTAGACGTCAGCATGCAGAAGGGAGGAAAGGCATTATTATACTTGCTGGTTATAAAGATAATTTATACCGGGAGAAGTTCTAGTAGAAAGGTGAAAACAAGTAAGCCAGTGTCTAGAGGAATCTCTCTTGTCTATTTCAGTTCTGTCCTCACTGATGCCTATAATATAATTTGCATTGACTTCATTGTAGCTATAATTTCGCTATGGCTTGGGCAAAGTCTCTAAGGAAGGTACAAACCTGTATGGTCAGCTTTGAATTTTCAAATTACAATATCTGAGGGGATGGGCACAAGCACACAAGGGCTGTGCTTGATGAAGAGGGTCTTGAGTCATGATGGCTACAGCTAATTCCCTTTTGGGATTTTGCTCAAATTGTGAAGCAGCTGTAAAATTTCGGCCTTAATGTGCACTACCTGGAGAATTTCAGTCCAAAAATACACTGCACAGTTATCCAAAACTGGTTCTAGGAATCATAAAATTCTTTTGCTATGTCCTGAAAAAAATGGTAACATTTCCAGATGTCTTAGTGCTTTCTAAATTGAGATGTTAATCTAGCAATATTATGAAGATGATTTTAAAAAAAGATTTAGTAACAGATACATTTCCTTGGATTTATCTCTTATTTAATATTGTAGCAGCCAAGCCTTTTATGTCAGAGGATCCTAAAACTAAGTTATTGTTAGAATTAATCACAGAAGAAGTTGTTATGCCTACCAAGCACTCGGAACCAGCAGCATTTGAATCTTTCTCTGGTTTCAATCTCATAAAATTCTCAGCCATTCATGTTTAATATCATACAGCCTGTTAGCACTGCTGCAGTGCCAGCAGCATGAGATAGCACTGCTATAGCTGCATGTTACCTGCCTACCAGGGAAACGGTATCCTGGAAGTGGGAACTGATCACCTGTTTAATATTGTATTTGTTCAGGAATACGTGCCGTACGCTCGTCAGCTTTCCTGTCAAACTCTTTACAAGCTTGTCTATAAATTAAGTGGGTTTAGTTTTCCTTTTGCCTTTTGAGAGCTTAGTTTATAAGTGGGTCAGTTGTCCCTGGGGAAATTACAACACAACCAAGAAACTGCAGAAGGGGCAGGGGTTGAGTGCAGGACTGACCTGGGAGGTCAGGGGCCCTCGGGAGGCGGCAGAGAGAAAGCTGTGGGGGCCGAGGTGGTGCTGGGAGCTGGAGAAGGAAAAGGGCAGCAAATGAATTGAGGCCCAAGGAAATCTGCCAGGGGAACAGCAGAGAGGAAGGAAGTCATGCAGAGTCTTAGGGCTCTAACTTTTTGTGTGTGGCTGTCTACCCAGCTGCGAGATGCATGGCAAAAGGAGAAATTAGCTCAGCAGTTGTCTTGTTTTGTATCTTGTTTCATTACTGTTTGCAACAGTCACTATGGAAAACATCTTGAGCAGGTTGATCAGGATGTCAGGTGTATAGACTCTTCCTATCTACCAGAATTCCTTCATGCAATTTTAAGCTAGACTTTTTATCTGCTGCATTGCTGTGGGCTCACTGGCCCAAAACTCCCAGGAAAGAGATGTTAGCACTTATGTGTATTGGATTCCTGTTCCTGTGCGTTCTCCCATCCATACAGAGTACTCCTGCCTAAGCATCTGGTGATACTACAGATTAATTCTCTGAAGCTCCTTTCAAATCTAGTCCCAAAAGAACTTCTGACTGGATAGATGTAGCATTCCAGAATCTCACATTCCTTCAGCTTTCTTTGTCAAAACAGGTGGTGTCCTCTCTAAAATAAAAATCTTTGGCAATTTTTATTATAGAATATAATGTGGGTACACTATGTCTTGTGTAAGACTTCCTGATAATGGAATTGATGACCCCCCCCAACCTAACCCCTCAAACCCACGACCTCCTGAAATATCTCCCTTAGAAAAATTCTGTCAATATATATTTTTATGCTTGTGTTGCTTTGTGTTTGATGTATGCTCAGTCACAAGATTGTTCAAGGATCAACCCTAGTGGAAATAATTTGGAGCTCTGTGTAGCTTTTAGATTGTACATAGGGTGCAGAGCACCTCCTGTTTTCCGTACTCTTTGTTCTGTCAACTTTTTCCCTTTCTTTATTTTTCCTAGTTATTTTACCTTCCCTAGATCCCCATGGATTACAACTTCAGATGCAGATCTAATCAGTGTTTTAGTGAGAAAATAATGAAACCAGTGTTGCAGAGCTTACAGGACATCACTGGCCTGACACAGTCACTACAGTGAGAGTACGAGGAGGGGTTCTTCCTGGTTTCAAAAGAGATTTCTCATAAGGAGTGGTGTTTCACCTAATTAAGAGAATATGTTTAAAGAGTAAATGTGCTTCAAAGCATCCCACAGAGGAGTCTGCAGAGACGCACGTTGGCCATTCTCTAGGTGGATCAAAGTGGCACAGAGACATTAGGCAGGTTTCTCCCTTTTATCTGGTTATTCTCTATCGGTGCAACAGATCTGACTCTGCTAAAGCATGAGCAGCCTTTGCTGCAATGGTTGAACAGTGTCCAAAGCTGATTTGACAACACAGACAGAACAATGAATTATCTGCTATGAAACTGCAACAGCTGGCCTGAAAATTAAGAAATAAATGATAAATTAGATAAAATGAGATGCTAATTTTGTTATGGGGATAAGAGGATCTTACTGCAGCAAAATTTACTAAACCCATCAAGTAACAGAATGAATACCACCAAGAATTCTGATTTGTTGAAGTCACCAATACTGTTGCTAACCAAAGACGTTGACTTGTGGAAGTGGTTTATATCTTTCCATAGTATTTTACAGTTAAAAGGTGGTCTCTTCCCTTATTCCTGCCAGGTTTTGTTTAGTACACCTAAGCCGTTGCTGTGTTGTTGTTGCTATACTTGCAGTACTATCCTCATGTAAGTTTTGCATTTCTCCTCGGAGTTTTGAGTGACAGGTTGAACAACTGAAAACAACAGATTTCAAGACTCTTTTGCCCTCCTTCAAAGTTCTGCTAAAATGCTTTGTTATTTATATTTAATCTGCTTTCTTTGGGTTTTGATGTAATGTAATGGCTTTTTGAAATCTAGAGGGTATGGGATCACATACTTTCGCTTGGACAGAAATTGAAAATGTAATAATGCTGTGAACTCCTGGATCTTATTGATTCTTCGTGTGTAGGGGTGACTCACCTTGTGAATGGTTACAGAGAGCAGCCATCATATGCAAGAGCTATATCTGTAAGACTGTAGCTCAATGCAACCTAAAAATTAGGCTTTAAAAATTGGCACCAGCTGTATGTCTAAATGTAGCTGTCTTTTACCATTGTGGTCCATCTAGTTTTCTGCTGTTCCCGCTTTGCAGTGTTTTAATACATCTTCATTGCTTTAATACAATATTGGTAACAGTACAAACAATGTTACACAATTTTGTATAGCTTAGGAATATGCCTTTTTCTGCTGGATTGCTCATTTTTGTGTTTTCCCCTGTTCTTCAATGGTTTTCCAGATTGATGACACATCAACTTTGAGAAGCTCATTTCAAACTGTTAATAACATCCCATCTGACCTATGGAGATTATGGCTTCTGAAGTACAACACGCACTTCACTGAGTTTCTGAAAAGATTTTTTGGGATTAATTCAGTGGGGGGTTTTCTTAAGGTATACTTAGCATATACATGGTATACTACAGAGTATATAAAATTTGTCAAGAGAACTTTCCAGGAAACTTCTGATATACAAAAAAAAGGTACTGAAATATTCATCATATGTTACTTGAAGTATCTTGTGAATAATGGACAGATACTCTATTCTTTAAAATAACAACAAAGTAGCAACTGATAACATTGTGTGATGTTACTTCTGAGAATAGTTGCAAGCAGAAGAAATGTTGATTAGCTGCCCTTTGCCTTTCTAGTGCTGAATTACGAAAATCATAGTGAAACTGTTGCATAAGTACACATAATATCTAGGAATAAAAATGAGAATTACTATTTTTTGTCTGGAGAAAATGCAAGTCAAACTTTTCCCACATTTTCACTGAGATTTCAGTTTCGTCTGTTTTTTTGGATCTGTTTTATATAGGTCTTCTGTGTGTGTATATGTTGCTAATTTGCAGAAGACTGAAAAACATGTAATCAAAATAGGGAAACTACCCATGATACGTGCATGCACATGAATGCACATAGGTAAGATATTTATTAAAACGAAAATGCATGCTGCTAGCAGAAGAGAGCACAAATCTAAGCTGCATCTCAGAATCTTAGAAAAGCCTGGATACGTATCCTGGGTCTTCTCTGTGTTTGACATAAATCAGAACTATAAGGAACCAAATTTTGCCACCTTTTTTTTTTCCCCCTTTAAGAAAGAGTAATCATCCTAAACTCAAGGGCAAATTCCCATCCCTTAACTTTTAAAACTGCATTTTAGTATTGATTTTTGTTTTATTTTGCTTTATAGACTTTAACAAACCTGGGAATACCAGCGATTACAGATCTTGCCCTACAGGATTAGCTGTAAGGGAAATAGTTTGGGTTGGGTTTTTTTGTTTGGTTGGTGTGTTTTTTTGTTTTGTTTTTGAAACTGCACACAGTACGTAGATCAAAAAGGACATGGAAATAGTATTGTCAGAAGGAGAGGGGGTTTTTTGGGCAACAGTCATGATGTGCAGTGGAAAATGAGCTGTAGCAGGTAAGAAGTTTGTGTGTCCAATTTCAAGACCAATGCCTTGATGAAATGTTATGTGGACTTCTCCCTGAGCCCTCTGTGGTGGTACCAGTTTAGCCTAAATGTGCCAATTGGAACCTTGTAGATTTTCTGGGCTGGAGATGGTCATGCTAAACGTATGGATCTTGGAGAAATCAGATGTCTGTACCTAAAATCATATACTTAATTCTATGTTTATTGTCCTAAATCACATAGTTCCTACTTGAGAGAATGGAATTACTATTTTTCTATTTTGACAGTTACAGTTAATAGTGTTCTAAAGTTTATATTTCTTACCATGAGGCTGTTTGTTTAGGGAAAACTGAAACTTCTGATTCCATATTCGGCTAAATTGATTGTGTTTGTGTAATATATGTGTAGCATATCTGGTACGTACTGTACAGTTGTCTAAAATAATTGAAATGAGATTTTTTTTGGACTTGAAAGATCTGTCAGAGGACTTGATTTAGTTATACTTCTGTTTATTATAGGAAAGATATTTATGGGTAATAATCTGGAATATTTTAGTTTGGTGGTAAAAATAAAATAATGAAATACATATTTCCTTGGATCCAAGCCTTTGCTTTTGCACTTGAAATGTTAACGAACTGTAAAATTGCTAATGTGCATCCCCAGGAAATACAGAACACCGTTTTTTTTTTTTTGGTAAAAGGTCTTTAGTCCTTTAATGAAATTGAGAAAGTAGTTTCACAAGATGTGTACTATAGGACTGATCACAGCTAGGAGGCCTAGGTCAGGTTTAGTTTTAAAACTGAGTTAATCCTGATCTTGAATACTGTATGAACAGGATTATGGGAAATTTTTCAACACAGATTTCCCTTTATGAGTGTAGTTTTCAAGTTTAAAGCTGGGACTTATTCTGTCACTCAGTCACTTGGGAACATAAACTGTGGGGTTTTGTGCCTGTCACATGGTAGGTACAAATCAAGATGCAGATACTCTGAATTGTACCTTTGTGGATACAAAATATTGCCACAAAAATACTTGGACCTTTCCCCAAAACTACTCCAGAAGAGAAATCAGAATAAGAGTGTATTTCTTCCGAATATTGAACCTAGAAATAGAAATAAGGAATAACATGAATGATTAATATGGGAGAAGTGATCTGGCCTTTGGGAGTGTTGAATGCTCTGTCCTGACTTTTGCGATTATGAATGTGGGTTAAAGAAAACGCTGCTAAGAAAACAAAACCGTTTGTTCTGCTCTTTTCATAGTACAACCATCTGCTTGAAGCAAGTCAAGAATTGGGAAGAACTGCATTTGCCTACCTTTCGTAATAAAGAGAGGGCACAAGCTTTGGGACTCTGTATTTATGGCCAATGCCCTTCCTGTAGCAGCCCTGGTTTATCCTAAGCAGAAAAGCAGATTTTTTTTTTTTTTTTTTTTTTTTTTTT
>VYZW01025489.1:45140-61929 GCA_013401315.1 Balaeniceps rex
TAAGTAATAATAATTACTTAGTAATAAATTTTTACTTTCCTTTTAAGTTATGCTGAAATTCAGCTTTCATTGTTGTTTACCTAATGCTGCCAGGAGAAGAGTATTTAATTTCTAGCATGATGTTTCAAGGTGCACCTTTTCTTACCATTTTTCCTAAAATGCATTTTTTGGTATGCTGAAATGAACAGTGTCACATTATAGTCTTTCAACTCAGTGGCAATTAGTCATTGGTGTCACTAAGATCACTGTGCAATAAAGATTTTATAATGCAGCATTCAGGTATTCAGAGGTAGACTCTGAGAAGATGCTTTTGCTAGGGATGTTTGTTCAACTTCTTTTGTTAGACATAAATAAAACTTTGATGTGAAAGTAGTTGTACTCAACACATGTGATCAGCATTAGCTAATTATTTTTCCTGATACATTTGCACCTTTAAGACACCCACCCAGCTACACTCAGTTGGTGGAAGGGGAATGAGGAGGAAAAGGAATTGTATCAGTTGCATTTTAAGCTGCATGAGACTTCCTTCCTATACGTAATTTTCTACTCTGAAACAGATGGTGCATTTTGAGATACACAGGGAGGAGTAGAGGTGGAGGACATTCACAGGTGATTGTAGGCTCAAAGGAAGAGACTGTTATTAGGCTTTTTAGTTTCTAAATGCTTTCTGTTCCCTTTTAAAAAGTTTTGAAACAGATTTAGGAGCAGTTATCTGGTATGAGGTGGTTAGACAGCTTATTTGATGTTGAGTGACAAATAGTAGTGCAGACAAGTAGAATTCACGTGAAAATGGGTTAGAAAGAAAACAGGCCTTAAGGAGCACTTAAAAAAAATAAAAGACTGGCTTCACTTATTTGCAATTTTGAAGTCTCAAGGAGTTCAGTGTACTCAGCCCTGCTCAGGACCAGATCCTGTTTGTATGCAAGAGACCAAATTTTCAATCTTCAGGCTCACGGCTGTCTTACAGGATAAGCTGCTGGATGTGAAACACTGCTACGGTAGCCCTCAACAAGCTTTTCCCTCTGCATGAAGGTTAAATGAGAATTCTTTGGGAGAAAAATGATCTTTTTCTTTTAATTTTCTTCTTAATTTTTTTTCCCTTCACCTATTCTCCTGGCCATCTGCATCCTCCAACAAGATGTTTACTTCAGGCTGCTTCAGATAAGATGAGGGAAAATGCACCATAAACCATTTAGAGTGGATTGATGAGGTATAGGAAAGCAGCCTTTAACAGGGATGGCACTCTTGCTCTTTTTCCAGGGGAAAGTAGGTGAAGATGTTTATTAGTTTCCAAAGGAACCTTACTTATTATGCTATGAAAAAATGAGTGATGCCAGTCAGGCTTGTGTATTTACTGTGCCATATCTCAGTGTATTCAACCAAGCAGTTGAAGTATAAACCAGAAAACTGAAGTTGAACAATTTACTGACAGCAGTTCAAGGAGCAAACGCTGGACTGATGGCAGGAGGACTGGTCTGTATGGTCTTTGCTTTTGGGACTGATTGCTAAAGTCCAGACTCTGGAGGGTGAAAATGGGCTTTCAGCTTTTCGCCTGGTGATATGTTAGTGAAGAACAGGGGTCATGTGGAAGGAACATGGCATGAATAAAAGCAGAGCTGCATCATCCAGCAGCAAAAGATGTCAGAGTGGATCCAGTTGGTAACAGGTTTGTTTGCAGTATGCATATTTCTAAAACTGGTTCCCACACTTGAGCCAGTTGATAGAGATGAGATAAATAATTTTGGAAATCTGATGATCAGTGCCTACAATTTTTAATTTATCAAATAAGTGGGAAAAAGGAAGACCATTGGATGTTTTACCCTTGTATGACATACAAGGTTACCGATGACACAGGCATTATTTTCCCTTTATTCTGATCACTTAGAAGTTGCAAATGTTGAGTGTTGTATTTCACAAGATATTTTAAGCATTACAGACTTGATGTTATGGAAATGGAAAAATGTCAGTCATGATGGTGTTAGACCAGGAAACAAGAATGATAAGTAATATTAAGTGACAAACTCAGTACTTAACACCAAATACTGAAGGTTGTTCCATGTTTAGTGTTTCTCTTATCCTGAATAATCAATTAAACTTATTCTTTAAAATCAGAGATAAAAGAGTGCTAGTAGTCTTTAATCTCCAATCTTTATCACTGTCCTAGCTACCGTGATTGCATAGTGTTAAAGATGAGTGATTTGGAGCATGATATTCAGTAGTATTAATTTTTAATTTTGATCCTTTATGTTAAATTTCTGCATTGTGTTATGTGTTGGGAAGGGTCCACTTGATAGTGAAGTTTTTGATTTGTAGCACTGACTGACACTTCATAAATACAGAATAGAGTTCACCTTAGCCATGGTGATACGCATCTGGAATAATGTTATGTGCGAGAGAATTGTGCAGGATTATTTGGTGGGCTTTTTAACGCTCCCAGGGGGATGGCATCTGTAGTCCTGTCCCAGACATTATTTAAGTAGAAACCTCAGTAATATTGCAGGCTGCTGGATGGAGTTTTTAGTTTGACTTTTTTTAGTTTTTTTTTATAGTTTGGAAAAAAAAAAATCTTAATTTCTGATAATTTTATTTTGATTATATATAGCTGGTTATTTCAAAAGTTTGTGGGTTTTTTGTTTTTTTTTTTTTTTAATTCTCTGCTCTATAACAGTAATTTTATTATTGGCCTTACTGGGGTGTATTAATACTTGCAACAGACTATTTGGTGAATAATTTTTTAATAAAAATGGAAATTCCTCTCTGTTGGAGATCAGGTATTTTCCTTTTCTTCCTCCTTCAAACTCTGTATGATATAATTAGTAGCTAGACTTCTGTGCTTTGCTCTTCAGAGTGGTACAAGGGAATTCTTTACTTGCATTGTCAAGAACATTTGATTTTGCTGGCTTGAAGAATTAATTGGAGACTCATGGTCATTTATTAGTAATGAACAATAGACTCTGGCAGAACTGAATATGAAGCCCATTTTATGGAATTCTTCTCTAAGTGCATCCTGTCCTCATTTTAGCTTGGTATTTATAAAAACCAATAATAAACTAAGTTCTTCCCTGTGATGACTGAAACCCAAATTTACCAGAACTTTAAGGTAGAATTGTAGATGGTTTTTTTTCCTTGATTTTGAGAAACAGAAACTACTGAAATGTCTTGGGTTCTAAGCAAGATAAATGGAAGTAAACCACAGAAAGTTTTCAAAGAACTGTTGAAATAGGTTAAAGTAAGAGTCATAAGTAAATCATCCTCCCACCTTTGTGCCCTTTTAGAATGGATCCTTTCTTCCAATCCAGTTATTTTGGTCCACTAAATCTCTGTAGCTTTCTCTTTTGCCTTTTCTGAGAGGCTTCCATGAGCGGCAGTTTCTGCTTCTGCTACAGGCTCCCCACTTGCTGTATCTGTCCCATGTTATCATTGCCCTGCCCTGCTGATAGTCTTTGATTGTCCTCAGAAAGAATAATTGGTCATTCCCTAAGAAAATTCAAGCTAATCAAATATATAGAAGTTAAGATGTATGTAAAGTAAGATGTTTCCCCTTTGACACACCAATCTCAAGCTTTTAAGATGAGAGAGCATATAGACGAAGAAGTATACAAATCAATAATGCAGGTGGCACCCATTGTATTTGTAGCATGTATATATAATATAAATCACTCATTGGTTTGTACACCATCAAAATTGTGTTCCTTATTTTTTGAGGATTGAAGATTGAATCAGACGTTTTTAATGCACCTCATGCCCTACTGAAATTGAGTCCATGTGAAGGGATTGCATAATACCCTTCTGCTACGAGAACCTACAATTATCTATTTATCTTCATTTGTTGCTGGCTTTGATGACACCTTGATGCAGATATGGTGGGATCTGGGAATGCTCTCATAATTCACTTTGAAATATATGTTAGCAGTAAAAAAATTTGGAACTTCTTGAAAGTGAAGCAAGCGCTGTCTAGCAGGCTTAGGCATACAGCCTGCACGATGTGTATATTAGGAAAATTGTAGTGCCTTGCAAAAGGCTCTGTGAGACTACTTAAAAATTGATTGCAAATTGGCAGGCAGACACACCAGCTAATGCTGGAGCAAAGTTTATGGTTTATTTATATTTACCTAATAATAATTTAATTTTTCTACTGTTAACACTTAATGCTAAACCAGTTTCCTAATATCATCAAGTTCCCAGTAGTTTTAAGATTCCAAGAGAGTAAGTAATAGCTACAGTCAGAGGAGAAACATAACTGTACTCAACCACGAAGGCCAGACTTGGGAACAGTTGTCACATGCAAGATTTAGTAGTTTAAATAAAAAAGCTGCTTTGTCTTTGGACAGAATCTCCAGACTTCTGAAAAAAAAAAACATTGTTACTAAATCCACTTTCTAATTTTCATTTACCTTTGTTACTTTGGTTCAGAGATTTCCTTGGCGCTTACTTGGCTGCTAGAATACAATGATACAGCTCATGTTTGTGTTTCTATGCATCTGACTTTTTGTTTCCACAAATTGAAATATTTTACTAATGAGGTTTCGATCTTCTTGTCAGATGTAGTGTGTCCCAAGGAGAATGCCAAAGGAATGAGTCTAAGGAGACAAACACTATTATGTAAATAGAAAAGGCATGAAAGACTGTAGTAAATGCTGTTCTGTCTGAAAAAAAAGAAAAAAAAAAAATTAAAGGAGAGGGAGGCAAGAAGAGATGTACGTCTTACTACTGAATGTTCAGGTTTTCCCTTCTGGTATTAAAAATCTAAGACTTTAATTTACTACCCTTGTGATAATTTCAGCTCTGTGCTGAAACAAAGATTTTAAATTCTGACATGAAGAATATGTCTTTACCCAAAGATATTTGATGAAGAATAGTGAAGGACCAAGAAAGGAAGAAATCCCCAAATTAGCAATTCTTAGTAATATACATTCCTCAGTATTAATTCTCTGGGGATCAGAAGTAAGATTTATATCTGCCGTTACTTCTGGCTTGCCAGTGACTCAGCTTTCAGCTAACTTTAGATTCACAAATACTCAGTGTTCAGAGCTTTTCCATGTGTACCTATGGCCTTTTAAGTAGAATTGAAATCATGTGAGTAGTAATATAACAAATATTTTAAATTGTTACCCATCTTCATCATACAAGAAGGCTTCTTCTTGTATGAATCATGTTACATCAGTTGAGAAGACATATGCTACTTGTGTGATGTTTGGATATGTCACAAGTATTTCTGTTCCGCATTGATTTGTTTCCATGGACTAGTGCCTAACTTTGAAATTCAAATTCAGTATTTACAAACAGCATTGGAAAGTTTTTCATCATTTATGTTTCCAGTGGCAATAATAACTTGGAAGAAATGGTTTTAATTGTTTCATTACTTTATTAAAAGAGGACCTAGCTTGCTTTAATAAAGAAATGTGCACAGGTATGCTTGTTGAGTATATAGATAATATTACCTATTCATAAAGTTATGTTAATAATTTGTGATGGAGGAGTAAACAGAATGCATTGGTTCAGCATTAGTACTTTTGACCTATATTCCTCTAACTATTTAAATATTTGTTGTGTAATAGCATAAATAATTGTGTATTTCACTTTGGACTGACTGAATTGTTTCAGTTCCAGCTCCAGTTTGGCAGACCTGTTCTCATCTACTCATATGAGTGGGAGTCTATTCAAGTAGGAGAATTGGAGCTCAGCATACAAGATGTCTTTCATGTCAATTTTCATACACTTTTTTTATCAGAAAGGGCTGCTCAGAATTATGACTTGAATTATGTACAATTCTAGGTGTCTAAGAAGAAGAAAGCACCTTTTCTCTAGTTGGGAATTGAGTAAATGAGAGCTTAATCCTTTCAATTCAACATGTGATTGAGGAAAGGGATGACGTGGTAGACAGCAGAATGTTAGCTGTCTTCAGTATGCCGGAGAGGTGGGGTGTGAAGGGTTTTAACTTGTGAAGAGACAGCAATTGATTTCTTTTCTTCTGAGGCCAGCAGAAGGCATTGTTCAAGACCTGTATCAAATGTCTCAGCTTTATATCAGAGACTGAAGGCGTGATGTGTCACTTCAGGTATCCTACTCATGGCGCAGGTTGTACAATACATCTTGCTGTACCTAAGTTCATAATGGCTGAAAGCTCCATATTGTATTTTGATACTATTATGAAAAAAAGAGGAGGGGAGGGAGGTGGAATCTAATTCTAAAATAATAAAAGTTGTCAAAACTTGCTACAGTGGAAGGATAAAATTTTCACCCGACTTTTAGTATTCATAACTTGCTTTTGTCAAGTATGCATTTATACTGCTATTCCTAACAGTTGTGTACTGTGCTGGATTTTGAGTGTTTGTATTTGCATGTTGATAGCTTGATGCCCAGGAATGCTGTGGAAAGGAGCCCCTGCTGTGGAGATTTATATATGGATGGATCCAGATTGTCAGGCTACTATGAGAATGAGACAAATGATGCATGTATACCTATACAAGCTTGTATGGATGTCTTTCTGGACAGTCCTGAACAGAAATGTGGAAAACACAGTTTTTTCCTGAAGTTTTATGTTTGCATGAATAAGAGACATTTATATCAAGAATCAAGAAATTAAGCTGCAGTTTGTTTGAATCTGTGTTAAATCATCCTAGTGATGATGTCAGAGGTTTGCATCATGCCAATATACATGGAAAATAGTTTACAATCTGTTTATAGAGTAATACAGAAATAATGTGGATTAATCACTATAATAACACTAGATCCAGAGCAGAAAACTTTACTGCAGTATTATTAGTGTTGGGGAAGGAGAACCATGTCCTGCAAAAACATAAGTGAGGGAGCAAAGGGAGGGTGACAAACAAGTGCTTAAACCCAGATGCTTTTCTTGGTTACAGCTCATTTATCTTGAATAATCTGTTGGCTCCAAATGTCTTCAATAATGCCATTACATGGGACTTCCTTGTGGAAATGAAAATTGTCCAGTACAAAGGACCTTGGTGGTTTGGGTGTGTTGGGTTTTTTTGGTTTGTGTTGTTTTGTTTTGTTTTGTTTTTCCTTGGCATATTAATTAGCTGAATGCTAAACTGGGTAGAAGATGCTTTTTCATACTGCATAGTGATAAAACATCTGAAGTAGAAAATTTGTCTAATGATGAGGTTTTTAGGCATCCATTTAAATGTTTTTTGTTGGTTTGGTTTGAATGATGTTTCTTAGTTATTGCCATGATTTGGATTCTCTTATTTAATGGTGCGGTGTATCGCTGGTTTTTACACTGACTGAAAAAAATTACAGCTAGATTAGGCAGTCTTTAATCTTCAGTAATTAAATTATGAATTGATTTCACAACAAAAGATTAAGTTGCTTAGATGTCTTCTAGAATAGATTGATAATGAATATCTGTGAATATTTAACACTAAGAACACATTGCTTTTTTTCCTTTGAAAGATAAGAAGAAAGTATAGGTTACTCTGAAAGGGAATTTAAATGAGTGTATTCTTTTCACACAAACAATTTCAAGAATAGTATAATGACTAAAAGTATTAAACATACTTAAAGTCACATGTAGAAGTATGGCAACTGAATATGATTCCATTTATTCTACAGAGTAGATGTAGCTGTGCTAAGTGAACAAAAGCCTCAGTGAACCAAGTTCCACTGATAACATAGATAACATAACATAGATCTAACTTGAAAAAGAATATAGCCTGAGTTGAAGAACAAGCTGGCTTATGCTTTGTAAAGCTACATGACAATATTTCCTTTCCTGAGTAGGCTTCTTCTACCTATATGTTAGGGTTTCATTGTTCTCCTTTGCTTTCCCAGTCTCCAGTACCCCTTCATCTCCCATGAAGAGTTTTTCTTTAAGAAAAATAATTTGAGTACATTTTGTGTTACTTAGCTTTAAAAACACACAGTAAAAGTGGAAAACCTGTCCAAGCATACCTGCCTCAAGTCAAGCAATTGATTGATTATAATAGTCTCTCTGTTCTGATTAGAAAAGAAACCATAGCAGGACTCCAAAAACCAAGGCCAGGTTCTTCTAACACTTACAGTATATGTCTGAATAAAATCCACTGGAACAAAGGACAATCTAATCTGGCCTGCTCTTAGAAGAATGGCTAGTAGGGGTGAAGAAAGTCAGGGGAGAATTTCTAGATAAAACTTAAGACATAACAGCTAGAGGGAGTGACAAGAAAGATTTCCCTCTGTGCAGCAGGACCGTGAGGAAAAGAGATGGTTATTCTTCCAGGCATGTCTCAGACAGATTGGGTCAAAATACTCATTGGTGTAAGGCCATTAGACTACAGAAGAGTTACCCTGGCTTAAAGTTGTCCTCAGTATGTCTCAGACAAGGGAAGAATTCTAGCTTTGAAGAAAGCAAGCTAAAGATTTATTCTCTTTTAAGCATCTCCTCCTACACTGTTGTACCTTTTCTCTGCATTAAAACTTTTTCCCAGGAAGACCCTGGTTTTGACAATGATCTGTCAGCCCTCCAAGATAAAAGAACAGAATTGCTGGAGACTTTACTCAAGAGCGTTGTATAAAGCCTGAAAAGAATTGTCCACTTTTAAGCTGACCTACATATAATTATATGGTTAGAGCTTTTAAGTGAGTGCTGGGATTTGAGATTGGATGAAGCCTGCAATTTCTATAATAGCTTTGAGAATGTGAGCTTTGTGACCTCCTGTTTGTTTAGAATTGATGTTGCATGTCTGACGCTGCCTAACTGTATATAGTCTTGTGCAGCAGAATACAGAATGACACAAAAAGCAGAAGTTGACAGTTTTGGTTAAGTTTAAGTCCTTTGCAAATGTAGTAAGTATAATATATGTGCTAATAAGAGTGTCTAGAGCTTTTATTTCATACTCTGGTTGTCGCTGCAGCAGAGCTGAGTAAGGATCATTGAAATACTGTGATCTTTGGACATTGGTTAGCTGTTGCTGAAAAAACACACAAAATGGTTCAGAAGCTGAGTTAATGACTGGCATTTCTCAATCCAAGAGACCTGAAATGAGGAGTCTCTTCTAGATTAATATTAGGATAAGTGAGGCACTGTGGTAATAGTGTAATTTGCTAAAATGACGACTTTTCTTGTAAAGAAGTAGCCAGTTGGTTGAATTACTTGCATTAGAACAACTTCATTTGCTGAACCTGTTCACCAGTTTTACTGTGACGGGTGACCACTACCTTTATAGGCTGAACTAATTTGATACTTGAATGCACTGGAGGAATATGATTCTGGATACTACACAGGCATTCTAGCTTGAGTTTTTGCCACCGAGCTAAATTGTTAAGGAGATTGCTTTTGGTCCCTGACTGTATATCCTGTTGTCCTGGTTTCAGCTGGGTTAGAGTTACTTTTCTTCCTAGTAGCTGGCATAGTGCTGTGTTTTGGATTTAGCACGAGAAGAATGCTGATAACACACTGATGTTTTAGTTGTTGCTAAGTAGTGCTTAGACTAGTCAAGGACTTTCTTTTTCAGCTTCCCATGCTCTGCCAGGTGCACAAGAAGTTGGGAGGGGGCACAGCCCAAGATAGTTGATCCAAATTGACCAAAGGGCTATTCCATACCATATGACGTCATGCTCAGTATATAAACCGAGGGGAGTTGGCCGGGGGGGCAGCAATCGCTGCTTGGGGACTGGCTGGGTGTCGGTCGGCGGGTGGTGAGCGGTTGCATCACTTGTTTTCTTTTCCCTGGGCTTTGTTTGTCTCTCTCGTTCTCCTTTTCATTACAATTATTATTATTATTACTACTATTATTATTATTATTATTTTATTTCAATTATTAAACTGTTCTTATCTCAACCCGTGGGTTTTCTTACTCTTGCCCTTCCGATTCTCTCCCCCATCCCACCGGGGAGGGGGAGGGTGAGCGAGCGGCTGCGTGGTGCTTAGTTGCCGACTGCGGCTAAACCATGACACCTGTTCTACATAGCAAGGGGGTTCTGTGCAAGTCAGGGGCCTTTTACTCCCATCTGGAACGGGAGAAGGACCTTCTGGCAGTTAGACAGGTAGCAGGAGATAAGTAAGTCTAAGGAATTTTTAGGCACTTAAAAATTCCCCTTTCCATGCTGATTACATGCATGGATCCCAGATTGAAAATTACCTGGCAGGTACACAAAGCACTGAAAGCAAAATCTTTTGGCTATTAATAGTTCGCTTCTGCATTTAATTCTCTTTTCTCCTGCTATCACCAAAACACACAGGATTGTCAGGCAAAAACAAATACTTCTTTTCAAAAACAGAAATAGTTTTCTGAACATTCATGAATACTCTCAATATTGTTTGCTTCACTTAACTGGGGAATGAAAAATGCTATGTGAGAGAAAATATGACTGAAATTGGGAACTAGATGCGGGACTTCAACTTTTTCATTGCCTGATAACAAGTTCAGTGCTTCCTATCAGCTTCTTATTGGCAAAGGAACTGTGAATTTGTATTTAAGGATACAGCCAGCTTAAAACGTTCAAATTGAAGTTATTTGACAGTGAACAACCTTTCTTTGAGCAAACCTGTGCACAAAAGAGTTCTCTCAGTTCTGTCAGGCCCACTAGTCAAAAATATCTAGTTAGAAAGAAGTACTTTGATAATTAAATAGTCAACATTGTTTTGGGTTTAGAAGTATTAATTACAATAGCATCGTCTCTGTGACTGGGCCACTTGCCAAAGAGACTCTGACATGAGAATTGGTGAGTAAGCAGCAAGCTTAATATTGCAGCTTTCATTGCTTTGCTGGAAAATATACAAGGAAGTTATATTCTTGCAATATATTTGTAAAGAGAACAAGTTCAAAATTAGGCCTTTTATTTTCACGATCTGATCTGCCATTGTCAGGAATAACTTTTTGAGACAAATACATAACTGAATGAGTAGTATTGACTATGTGATTTTTATTTTTCTGATTTGGAGTTCATTGGCTGTAAGAAAACTATTTTCCATTTCTAGCCTTCAAAATAAAAAGGAGGAAAAAGTAGCAACCACATTGATATTGCTAAGGTTAGCATCATTCATCTTTTGACCTTGTTTAAATAAGAGCATTGTTTGTTATGCACTGCTGAATGCAGGGGGCCGCTTGTTTGTTTTCCCTGCCCTCCCCCCTCCTTTTTTAAAAATTTTTAAATGTGATCAGAATCAGCTCTGTAAAAGAACATTCTTTCCCATTTTGTAAGACACCTGTAAAGACGGTACTAAATCCTTACTTGAGCTAAGCAGAAGGCAGATAATCTTCAGCAACAGTGAGGATTCCTTTATTTCATCAGCAGGACCTTGATACCAGTTTGAGGCAGAATTCCTCCACTTCACCCAGAGGGCATACCCTTATCTAGGAGGCAGCACCTTTCACAATTGCTGTAAGCATGGAGTCAGGACTTCCTTCATTACCTTGAATGATTGTGCAGCAAATCAGCTATGGGAAGATTATACGGTAGACAAACGTTACTAAGGCTACATTCATAACCATCAGTGGCAGAAGCCCATGTTTTGTGTTTGGGCATAGCATCCTGTAAGCAGCTGAGAGCTGTTTCAGAGTAAGCGCTACAGGACACACTCCAGAAAACACAGGATGATATTTTTGCAGTTGGACAATGTTATGTGCCATTTTGGTTTAACAAACCAGGAAAGAAAAACATCCTTTCCTACTGTTTGATCTCCTGCTGTGTGTAGATACTGTTTGAAACACAAGTAGCGAAGCTTATATTTGCTGCCGTTGATGGTGAGGTGTATGTAGTATTTATCATGACATTCATTCCTTTTAGAAGTGTAAAAATTGAAACTGCATTTGGGTCATGTTTGCTCTGTATGGAAGATGAAGTGTTACAATACAATTCACGTTGATGTGAAAGCAGAGGGGGCTAGGACTGCTAGTCTTCATGTCTTGGAAGCACACAGTAGGAGTTTGTCCTCTTATTTGGAGGGAAGTCCATAAGCTTTCTGGCACTGGGACCAGAAAGTATTTTGTGATGTTACAGCAGATCCATTCAGATCCAGATGTCTATAGTCAGGCTGGAAATAATGTAATGAGAGCAGCACTTCTCCCTGCACTAGGTACGCTGCACCATTTCAGAGCAGCCTGAGGAAACATGAGGGAAAAAATGATGCTGTATACTGGGAGGCCAGTTGTGGACGGTATAAAAAAAAATGTTGAGCAGGAAAGGAGGGGAAAATCGGCAAGATGAGTAAAGGCAGCATGTTTCCTGCAGGGAGGGGAACACTTGAAAATAAACACAGAGTATTTCTACACATGCAGGCATTATGAAGAGTCACTGCGTGGTAGTCATCTCCTACCAATGTGTTCTTAAACCTTTAAAACTCCACAATCTGTTTTCCTTAAATTAACCCGCTTGTGATACTATTGTGAAACCATGCACACACAAAATGTATCTAACATTTGTATCTTGCAGGTAAAGATTATATACATACTACTAACTAGCCTGCAGCAAATAAAATCCCTTCCTTCTGTTTTGAGCTTCATCTCTCTGCTCTGCTTAGCACACGGTGCAGCTCCTCTGTTTCTCCTGTTCCAGCTTTTGTCTTCTCATAATCGCCTGTGCTGTACCCACAGGAGCACTCGCTCCCTGCTTTCCTCCTGTGCTGCTGTACCTTACATGGTAAGCTAAGCAGCAATATCCACAGAGATTTCCTCACTCTTCCTAGCAAAGCATAAGGCAACTGCAGTATCTAGGGTAGTGTACAGTGGCACTGTATGAAATCGGAACGTAGTCATGAACATAAGTCATATATGATTTAATAATTTCATTCTAATATGGGTTCTTCAAAATCTGAAAATATGGATTTATTTTTTTACTTATATATGTCCTTAATTTGATGTTTAGGAGTTCTAATTTTACAAGAACTATTCCTTAAACTCCATCAGTGCTGCTTCCTTTCCCCTGCTGCACAACCAGAGACTAACAAATTTGCTCAACCAAACAATTGAGAGATGTTGGACATTGCTGAGGCTTTTTTCTTGAGGGACATCAGGTATAGTTGGTCAGAAATTGGAATAAATCACTTTGCAGCTTCATCATTTGTCTGGCTTGAATAAACTCAAAGCATGGGGAAAAACCCATTAATCTTTTGCCTGTGGTGGGGCAGGAAGGGAACATGAGAGGGGCTAAGCAGTGGAGTTTCGCAGGGACGATTAAGGCTGCGATGAGGTTGCCTGCAGGGATTTTTTTCCTACCTGCTTACAAGCCTGGGCCGCTTTGTTTAATACACAGAATGTGGAAGGGGAGATTACTGATGAGGAAGAAAAGGAATAATTGCTCTTGTCATACTAAAAGAACTTTGAGGGCTTTCATTAAATCCTCATGGCTTCTAGTTATAGCAGCATTTTCCACAAGTTAAATTTTTAATTTCTGAACTATGTCATTTTATTTTTTAACATTGTAGAACACTCCATCTGAAATAAATGCACTGGTTCAGAAATAATAGCAGGGAAAGGACCAAAAAAGCTGTACATTAGTTACTCGGACTTTTGCAAAAAACCCCCACATTTATTTGATGATTTAAACAAGTAAATGAAGTCTTTATTTGCTATTTATTTACTTTAAATAACTCAACTTATAATTATTGGATATCTGTGATGATACAAAGCTGGAATATAACATAAACCAGGGTATGTGTAATACTGATTTCTAACAAATATACCATAGGGAAGCTTAATTAATTTGAATGAGGCCATTTTTGTTGAAATGTAGATGTGGATAAATAATGCATAGAAACAAAGTCTATTTGATAAAATTCTACAAGAGGTTATTATTAGAGCTTGCATTTGTATTGTCTTTATCTGTAATATGCAGGCTGTGCCTATGCTCATCTTGTACTATCTTCTTACTGTAGATGCTCTATCAATGGTGGCAATAGTCACTCTGTCATATCATTCTGCTCAGAGAAATGTCTAAATAACATAATGATAGCAAAATTTCAGTGACTGCTGTACTATTTCTGCTGCCATTGTTGCTGTTTTGGTAATGGCACAAAAGCAGTAGTTTCCCCTCAAGTCTGCCTTAAATCAGATCTTTGCGTTCAACGTAATCACTCTTTCTTTGGTGAGAAAGTTGTAGGAATTGAAAATCCATGCCAACAAAAATTAACAATTTAGTTCTTGTGTTCTATGGGTGTCACATTTTAGGTATTAATTTAGATATTTTTTGAGTGGCCTATTAAGATAATGTCCTGAGGGTAATATTTGTTGTCTATTTAAAGGTTTATACATACATTAGAACGGAGAGGGTATGCAAGAGGGTATGCAGCTGAGCAACATAAACATAATGTAAAAAAAAAAAAGCAGAAGATGTTGCTTGAAAATCTTTTTTTAGTTGATTTAGTGATACTTTAAGGTTGTGTTTTATTTTACCTCTGTAGACTTCAGCTATGTTTTAAATGAATTTATTGTGGTGGTTTTTGTATTTAATGTAATAATTAAAACCTGTCCCATGCTCTGTTATTTGTTTCCTTTGGAACATGTAAGCCCAGGACTTTTTTAATAAGTACTTCTGACAGAGGAAAACAGTATTAGGAAGAAAATGGAGGCTGAAAGTCTGATAGTGCAACCAGCTTATCTTACTCCTCATCATATTCTTTGACGCATCCTTGATGAATGTGTTTAGAGCAATGCTGATATCCTATAGCAAAGGGGATGGTGGTGGCTGTGGAATCATATGCTGCAGAAGTTTTTGTACAATGTGTTTTTCCCTCCTTCCCACTTACTCAACTAGCATTTAGAATGACCATTTTTTTTTCATAGGGACTTTTGCAAAGTTTTTTTTTTTTTTCAGCAGAACGAGGTCAGTACTCTGTTTGCATTGCCAGATGGATGCTAAAATAATGCTAATAGAGTTCAGAGGTTATGCTGCATAATTTAGCCTTCCTGTTTGGGCTAGCCATGAATAAGTGATACCAATTAAGGAATTTGTAGTGCTAGCTGTGGAGAACATGGGTGCTAGTGTTGCATAAAGAAGATATTTCTTCATCCAGAAGAAATGTATTTGGAAATAGAAAGATGTTTTTAGTCATTGCTTACCTGTTAGTCCCACCTGCAATTTCATGTTGCGACTACATGCTGTTTGAAGAAAGAATTGTTCTTATGACTTCCTAAACTGCTCTTTGTGGACGTGAGAAGAAGGATATAAGTAAGATTTTCTGATATACATGATCCACTGCAACAGAAATATTTCTGTACTTCAAATATTCTGATACATGTTTCTGTGATTTAACAGATAAATCAGTACCTTTTATGTTTGTTCACATCTTCATGATATTAATGAGACATATTTTAAAAGGGTATTCTTTTAAAGACTTTAATTTTAGATTAGTGAGCAGAAACAAAAATTCTTATTGAAATTCTATCAAAACATTGAGCTTTTCAGTTTGCTTAATATAAAGTTACATGATTAAAGATGTATTTTTGTCTAATCTAACATTTAGGATTAACCGGTTACAATTTTGCCTGTAATACAAATATTTTAGCTTCTGTCAGGACAAAGTTCATGTTTACTTGAATATCAATCAGTGTAATTAATTCAATTCCTATACTGGATGCGCTAATTGTTACTCAGGACATCTAAAAGCAGAATTTATATAAAATTACTTGATTGTAGTCTTCAGAAAATGAGGTTACCTTTAAACTCAATCCCAATTCTTAAATATCTGTTTCATGATAATACGGTCTGCAATTTTTAATTCTGGAAGCCTTAGTCATCTTGGCTGTATCAGTGTTTAGTTAATGATAGATTTAAAAAAAAATCACCAGCAACTTAATTTCTGTATACAAAGGGATACTTCTCTCAGTGCTTTGGAAATTGTGATATTGCATTATGTATTTCTTCCATCAGAAAATGGTACTGAGAAAGAATAGCTAGATGTATCCTGAGTTAATTTTAAATTTTTTCTGTTATAGTAGAATGAAAACTTATTTTGGTCACTTCTTTTGAAGGCTGCTATGGTTTTACTAACTTTTTTTTAACATAAAAGTGTTTAACTTTTCCTGAACTATTATGGCAAATGCCAGGTTTTAGTTTTGTGCTTTATAAAAGCTCTTTGAGTTCATTAATACGTCACATATCAAAACTCATATTCTGCTATTGCATAGGATATTTAACTGATGTCTGTTCTTTTCAGATTCTGTAGGAACATCTGGCTTTTTTATTCAACAGGAGAGAATCCAAAGAGGAGAAAAACAGCTAGACAAAGTATCTTAGTTATGAATTCTGGTTTAATAAATGTGCTTTCTATGGATGAATCATAGATTTTATGATTACATTCAATTATTTTTCAACAGCTCATGCTTCATTTCATCAAGAATTTCAATCAATGCCAACTGATTAATTATCATTCTACTAGTAGCCTTTTGTCTAATAAACAGTCATAATGAGCATGTTCAGTCTTGGCATATATAAATGTCAGTGATGTACTAATAAAATACTTCTAGAATTGGATGCTGGAGGTAGTCATGCTTTAGATCTGTTTTTGAGGAGACGAAAAGCAATCTCCTACCCTTTGCATCCCCTTTCCATCCAAAATAAAAGCTGTAGTTGAGCAGTAAGATGGGATCAAATTTATTCATTAAAGAAGAATTTCGTTGTGTCACAGTGAAATACTGTTAAGTCCATTGTCCTGACCTTAATTTTTACATTACAGTTTGCACAATGCATTCTGGAAATTTTTTTGAGTGGCTTTTCCCACACTAAGTTCATGTACATTCTCACTCTGCCAAAAACAAGATCCCCGCAAACCAAAGGAAACCTATGACAGAATTACATCTTTGTGTGACATAAGAGGATGACGTTAGTGCCCTTTCTGTGTTTAATTACA
>VYZW01025491.1:0-18452 GCA_013401315.1 Balaeniceps rex
CCTAAAATTCAGGGTCCTGACTTTACTCTTTGTCTGACCGATATCCCTCAGGACTGTGAAGGGGAAAATGATTCTACTTGGGTAGAATCCACCAGCCCTAAATATTATTGAGAGGGAGCTTGCTGAGATGATCTCAGACTCTGACCATTTGCTTTCCGCATTATTAGGAGATTGACATTTAGGATCAGCTGAAGCAGGCATGTAGATTTGTAAGTCACTTTCAAACACAATGCAGTTTTCAGATACAGCTGTACAAGAAACTGCAACATTTTTATAAATAAGTTTTCAAGAAGAAACTCTTTAACCATGAAACAATGTTTCTGTTTAGTTAAAGCATTTTAATATATTTTTAGGACTAGAGAGACCAAAAAAAGGTATTAAGCTTCTGAAGATTTTACTTTCTTAACTTCATCTTGGTAGTTCTCAAAGAGTTCATTTGTCTTTGTCTCAGTCAGTACCAAAAGAATGCTTTAGTCATCTATTACGTGGACAGTAAATACCTGTTATGGTGAGTAGATAGCTGCAGAACAGCTG
Source organism: Balaeniceps rex (assembly GCA_013401315.1). Taxonomy (NCBI): domain Eukaryota; kingdom Metazoa; phylum Chordata; class Aves; order Pelecaniformes; family Balaenicipitidae; genus Balaeniceps; species Balaeniceps rex. The sequence continues at coordinate 535 of VYZW01025491.1, forward strand.
CATGCATCAAAGAGTTGAAGCAGAAACTGAAACAAACTCTTTTATTGGGGAGCATTTATTAATGGGTTTCATGTAGCTGCTTTCATTAGTTAAGACTTACCATGTATTTTAGAAAATTTTCTGCTGCTGCTATGTAGGTGGGCAGAAACAGAAAGAGAGAAAAAAATAAACATTAATAGCAAGAATGCTAATTTATGAAATTAGAGTGCAGGGGGAAGTTCTGCTGTTCATGGATTTCCTGTTCTTTCAGTTACCCTATAGATTTTTTTCTGAGCTATTTTCTTGGGGATTTGGTTATAGTAGAACAGCGGCCCTGTTATCATGACAAATAATTAAAAAGTGTTTTTCACCTTGCTTAGATGAAAAAGATCTGGGTTTAATTTCATTTCTTGAGGTGCTAATTTGCCATAAGTATTCTGTATCCCAGTACTGAATAAAAATAAAGCTACATAAAATCAGCAAATTATAGTAGAAGTTTAAAATTTTGTGGGATGTACAATTCAGCTTCACTGTTTCCAGATGCTCTAAGAAATGCAATTATTTCATCACTGAATGCATCTGGCAGCATTCCTCATTAAGGAGCAAGTTATAGTATACTTTTGGTCTCCAGTGTGTTTCACATGCAAATGATAAAACACATGCTTTAAAACACATTTTTGCCATTTAAATTTGCACCCTTTTGCACCTTTATGGTGCTTTTGTAAAGGATACCAAAATTTCAGAGAAAGATTTAAAAAACCAGAGTAACACATTATGGTACCTGTGTTAAATGTATACTTAAAAATATTACATAATTTCTGTAATGTGGTTGTGAAAATCAACTTTCTTTCAAGCTCTAAGCATGTTAAGAAAGCATCCACAATTAAGTAGTTCAGATTTCAGTACTACTATTTTCCCCCCATCTATTTCACAATCACTTAATTCCCTGGTTTAGAGAAGCAGCAAGTATTCTGGCAGTATGAGCATTTACATTGTGCATAATCTTTGAGCACAAAAGCAGAATTACTGTAATTAAAACTGATGGAAGAATTCAGCTACCTGGCACAAGGAGCTATAGGAAGAATTGAAGTCTTTTTTAAACTATGGATACAAAATGTAGCACTTAGATAAAGCACACAGAGAGTGCAGCTGGACAGCTACAATTTTAAGCAGTACTTCCTAAGGGTAAAAGGAGTTAAGATTTTTAAAAAAATCTGTGTCTCTTTTAACCCTTTTTATTTTTTATTTATTTCATTTATAAGTGTTGGAAGACATATAAAGGGTTTATAAGAAATTATACTAGCCTCTCTAGTCATAAATAAAGGGGCTCTTTCTTCCATCTCCTCCTCCCACCTGTATAAAACTGAACACCATGGAGGGAGACCAAATATTTAAGCTAAAGGAGAACATTGGAATAAGAACAAAAGGGTGTAAACTATCCGTGGATAAGTCTGGAGGGTCTTTGAAAGGGCTGGTAGGAAAAGAAATTACCTGGTTTTGAAACAGGACTTGATAGATTCAGGAACAGGGCTCTATGATGTCCCTTGTTATCCCTGACAATTGCTAGGAAGACCTGTCTACTCTTGCTCCCTTTGATCCTTACATCCTGTGCACAAACGAGTCTATGTCACCATTTTTGGTCACTCTGCTGGGTTTCCACTCTGGTTGAGCTAGCTTCTCTAAAGCAGTATCCTCTCTTTCTCGTTTCTCCCTCCCCCAGCTTCTTTTGCCTATCTAAACAATGTTCTGTGCTTTTGACTAATTCACTACCTTATATTGTGTGACCCTCAGTATTTCATCAGGGTATAAAGAGCTATGGAGTGCTATATACTCTAGCTCAATGTTATTAAGAGGACCAAGCTGCAGGCTAATAAAGAGTTAGTGTACACCCTCGTGATATTGAATAGATTAATTAAATAAATGTGTTTGTAAAAGATTAGGCTTACACTGTTTACATAAGTGAAACTCAGTTATTATGCATTTTGTGAATTTCCTGAAATGGTAAGGAAAATATAAGTTATATAGAGGACTTACACCCACGTAACATTACCTCATTAATAAAGTTGTTGTATTTCTGATAACAGGGAAGATTAACAAACTCCTTTGAGATGAGTCTATGAGCTGTACGTAAGTATTGTTTCTCTTCAAAAAGTCATTGACTTAATGGGAGTTTGATCTGAACAAGTGAACAGGTCTTAGAGCTGTCACTAATATTTCAGGCACATTTGTTTAGCCACTGAATTGAGGCTGGATAATGGCATCTGCTCTTGTTCCTTGTTGTAGATAGCAGACAAAACACTTGCTCATCGAGTAGGAGTGTATTCATACACTTCAGATGGCAAATAAGCTACCACATTGCATCAAAACTATTAAAGAACTGGATCGTGAAATCAAAAGGTCTTTTACTGTTGTTGCTTTTTGTCTAATACAGTATTAGACAGCAAAAAGTCTAATAGAAAAAGTATAGCCCTGTATTTAAACAAATATGGCTCTAGCTGTAATCAGTACTCTGGGGGAAGAGAAACTAATTCTTCAAAAGACTGTAACATGTCGATGAGATTTTCATGATGTTCCCCTCATCAATTAGAATGATTTTTTCCAGTACAGGAAATGCTTAGTATTGAATAAAGGAATATACTTTATGGAGATGTGTGCTGAATAAATATTGGCCTGTACAGTAGCACAATTGCAAGGAATCATGGGCTGGGGTCCTGAGATAGTGTGCAGAAGGTTCAGGTATGGGACTTTGCCTAGCACAAATTTCTTTCTGATGCATACTGAATATTGCAGATGATCTCCTGTTTTATGGTGATAGTAGCACTTTCATGCTTGGAGAGTTGTGGAAACAAAAGCATTAAAGACTGACATACAGGGGTACTACTGCTATGAAACAGTGCTGAATTTTGTCCATAGGTATTCCTATTATCCTATTATCTTCTTCTGCATGCTGTAAGAATTTCAGTGTAAAAGAGGAATGGTTTTTATTTTCTAGGCGCCCCAGTTCTTTAAGCCTGAAACGGTGAACATATGGATGATTACAAATAAATTCTATGCTTGATCCAAAGTGAAGGGCAGACTGTTGAGCTGATCAGTCCATAAGTCTAGGATTTCTATCTTGTACTTCAGCAGTGAATGTGTAGGAACCACAAGCAGTTCTTGGTACTTCTTACACTTAGTCCTGTATTAACTCTGGATGTCTGTGAAACGTCTATTAGACTAGGAGGACTTAGTACAAAAGGATATTTGTGGAAATGTTTGTTGTAAGAAAAGGAAGTGGTGCCCAAATTGTCAACAATTTCTAAATCAGAGAACGCAGCCTATGACCTGCTGGGTTTGATAACTTCAAAAGCTTCTGGTTTAGCTTTTGCACTTGGTAGCACAAGACAGCCTTCATTAAATATTGTCTATCATCCAACTGAAATTACCTGCATCATCATTGCCAGTGGACGATGGCAGAATTTTTCTGACTGGTATCTCTCTCCTCAGGGGCACTTCTTAGTCAGATAAAATCCTTTTCAGAGAACTCTGCAAGTATGTTATGAATACAAGAAAACACTGACAAAAGAGAATTGGAACAGTAACGGCTACATGAAAACGTTCATTTAGTCTTTTTAGCTCAATCTGTGCCAACTGGAATTTGTATAAACACAACCACTTAACTATCACCTAGAAATATTTTCAAATATATTTGAAGAATATGAACCTGCAGGGTTAGACTGCTCCAATTTGTTTGCTTGAAAAGGCCTGCATTTGGGATAGAAATGTTTGTATTTCTACAGAGTCCAATTCCACTAAAACATACACATTTCCAATCATGCTCAGTCAGATATGTGTATGTGTATTTGAACTGGAAGTGGCATATTGATACTATAGTATGTGTTGCTGACATACCAGATATGTCAATAATGATTTAATAAAGTTTCAATCTAAGAACTGTATGTTTGTTTTCTGGTAATTTGGCCATTTCTGTCTGTTGTGATTTTTTGATACCTGAGACGATTCCTTCTTTTTAAAAGTAATGTGTAACAGTAGATGAGCAATGAAACTTATGAAGCTTATTCTAAAATTATAAGCTTTGAACTCTTTTCAGTTGTAGCACATTGATAACTGACCTGAATTTCCAGAGAGAAGTCCCTGTAATGCTCTAATATTCTTGGAATTTTTTGAAGGATGGCAAGGTCACTTTGTCAGGGATGGGTCTTCATGCTTCAGGTAATAGTTAGCCTTAAGCAAATTTATTTAAACTTCCATTGCTTCAGGGAACAGCTGATTTGCTCAGAATGTATTCTCCAGTGCACAAAATGTATCATATCTTTCATATCCCAGATATTTGTGTAAGCATTGTTTTGAAGTGAAACACAGACTACAGTGTGTAATTCATTAGAAAAAATAATGTACAAAATAATGAAAGAACATTTAAATACTTTCCTTTTTTGTCTATAATTCCTGATAATTATATCATACAGGAGCAGTGTTATTTGTTTAAATTAATAATGAAGCTTTGTGGTTAAAAACATCTTTTACTGTATTAGGCAGAAATAAGAGAAAAGTGCTTATTGAGTCAACTAAGAGAAATTGCAATTTAATTTAAATCTGTGAAAATTCCCATAAGCTGCATTTTCTTGATAGGTAGGTAATGGGGGGGGGGGCATTTTTAAAGTGATAATAAGTAGGACTTAGTTTCTCAGAGAATATTATCTTTTATTTTTGAATTGGAAGATGCAGATTCTCTACAGTTTCAGTGCCCAGTCTGGGACATACACACCAATTGCTGTTACATATCCACCATGATAGGGATTTCTCAGATATTCATCCACCCAAAGGGACTGATTGGCAAGATGTGAATGGTAGCAAATCCATGTGAATATAACAGGAGAAAAAAAAATCAAGCACAAGGAGAAATGGGAAAAGCACCAGTCCCTCTTCTGCTTTGCGTTTCTGTGTGTTTTGTCTCCAGTTACCTTTTCTGTATTTGAATTTATATCTGATTCTTTGACAAACAAAAAACTTCATGGCTTCTCTTAGCATATAGTGCAGTTGTATTATACTTGGTAGTTTTTTATATACCTATAGCCTTAGAGGAAGGTGTGCCTTATGAGCTGTGGTGAAAGCTTGCTGTGAACCCGAGTTCCTGCTGAAGCACAAGAATGTCATGGGAAAGCTCCTAGATTATAGCAGGGAGTGGAGCATCAGTGTGATTTGGGTGCAGAGCTCATGGTGCGCTAGAAATCTCGTTCATTGCTGTCTAAATGTTTTGCCTACTCACTGACATCTGTCCCAGTAAGATATATCTGACAAAATACACATGCAGCCCAAGTTGGAGAATTGCTGCCTGCCTACCTAAGATCTTTCTTTTCTGTCTTCCTGTAGTTTCTTCTGAAGTATAAAATCTCTATATTTTATTCAATGAAATTGATCACTTCAGCAAGATTTTCCAATCTCTTCTCCCTCTGATCAGTAACTGCATAGCAAGCCCAGTTCAGCAGTATGCAAGTGCTGTCTTTAACTGCAAACTTTGCATAGGACTTATAATTTAGTAATCTGTATTACTCATTCATAATAATATAAAATATATATTTATCAGCTTGTTGAAAAAACATTCCCAATAAGGGCCATCTTTCCCTTTGTAACTGTAACCTTGCAGTTAACTTTCCTGTGTCTGCAGTCATGCCATCCCTCTGAGTGCAATTCGTTTCACTTTGGAAGTGATCATTAATAGCATCTTTGGTAAATTCAACATTATTCTCTGTATTAGAAAATTTTGAAGTGTCCATACATGTATGATGCTGGTCAGCTCTGTCTTTTTTTTGTTGCTTGAGGGCTTTACATTTCAGTAGAGGGATGAGTACAACACTTTTATCTATGGGTGGTATCCGTAACAGTGCAGTACTGTGTCATTATCATTGCTATGTTGTAGCGGTGACAACATTCTGGACAGAAACTAGTTCATAAAAATAGTTTTTTACTTACTACTTTTCTCCCATGCTTTGTCCCATCTTTTTAAATTTTAGTTCATTAAAATACAGACTATATTATATATTTGCAAAATGACAGGTAAAATAAAATTTCTCAAAATTATAGTAATATAAGCATTCATCTAATGATCAGATAAAAATCGCAGAGTAAACAACAGAGGTAAGAGACCACTAAGAAGTCAGTCATGGTAGTGATTAACTACTTTATAGCTTTTCTTATGTGTATCTGTATGTTTGGGCGTGTGCATATATTCTGCAGGCTACTGGTGGCTTTCTGAAATTGTTAATTACAATATTCTAAGGCTCAGTTTGCAAAAAAGAAAGAGGAGAGAACTTGATCCACTTATAAAGACAGATTACAGAACATGACAGTAAGGATCTGTCACAAAACTAATGCCCTGAATCTTTCATGTCATAACAGGAAGAGGCCAGAGTGAAATAGAAGTATGTTGTTCTTTTAAATATATACTCTTCTTTATATATATATATATATATGTATGTGGATTATCTTCCAGTAGCCATATAGAAAGCTCATCATTTAAGCTAATTATTCATCACAATCTGAGGAAATAAAACCACAAGATGCTACTAAAATGTATGGCATGGACAGATTTTCAAAAAAGGGGTGGGTTGACTCATTAGCAGTATTATACCAAGTTGTATAATTCATTCTGTGATTTGCTCAATGACTATGAAAGCTACAAATCTCTTCCGGCACATACACAAATGTCAAAGAATAGTACTGGTAAAGTAGAGAAGTATAAGGAAAAGTTATTTGAGTCATGGTATATAATTATGCAGGATATCTATGATAGATTTCTGTAAAAATAATTTTAGTTCTAATTATAGGATAAGATACCTAAGTGAAAATGGAAGGACTGTAAGAGTGTTGCAAGTCACTGCAGAATTAATAAATTGACTGTCATTTTCCAAGCATATTTGTATAAATTGTTCAGACACAAATGCTTGTTTTGGAGCAGCCAATTAAGCATTAAGGAAGAGAGTATTGCTCATTGAATACTGCAAAGCTAGAGAAGATAATCAGAAGTATTTATTGGAAACCACTTCATAATTGACCAGTGGAAAAGAGACAAGTGTCAAGAAATCATTATTTCTTGAACTAACTTAATTCTGCTTCATGCTTTTCCAATACTGTTTGCAATCCAATTTTAAATGTATAAACTTTTTTTTAAAGCCACTTTGCTTCCACTGTCATTTTAAAGACTGCTTGTACTGTGAGGTCTCGGTTTTTCATGCATCTTCCTTGCCTACTGATAGACACAAAAGCACAATATCAGATTTTTCAGTTCTACTCATATGGGTTGAGCTGAAGCCGCCAAGTTTCCAAAAAAAATTCCAAACATGCTTTAGTCTAGGAGGCATTTTAAGTACTATTGTTCCTTTTTCATTCTGAGGGTTTAAGAATTTTTTAAAAACTTTTAGTTCTCTACATTTCATTGGGTTTTTTTACTATTATATGTTACGATCTAATTATCTTCATATGTTTTACTACAACTTCTTGTTTGTTTGCCTGCTGCATTACAGGCTTGTACATAATCTTCCACCCAGGTACTTGTCAAGCCCAAGACTTGCACTTCATGTGAATTTCAAGTGTTTTATTTGTGAGATGTGTGTACTTCAAGGTCAGACATTCATCAAGAGATTCACTTCCTCCAGAATTTTTGCTTCAGACTTTTAGTCTGAGTTAGGTGTTTAATCTTAAATTTTCATCTATAGATGTGAGATGGGATTCATTTCATCTAACTTCAGATGTTTAAAGCGTAAGGTTATCATCCAGACTCTCCTTATTTAGAGATAGACACCTGCAGGTGATGATTCCTTTTTATCCTAAGATCTTTACTGACTTCTAGGAAAAATATTGACAACTACTTTAGAGTTGAATCTTTTAAATGGCCAAAGTTAAATGATGTGACTTCTGCTCTTGGAATAGATCTTAGCTAAAGGGCCATTTGGGTGAATTCATTCATCAAAGACATGCTCCTTTTCAATTTTAATTGCTGTTACAGTTCTGTTCTATAATAAGACAGAACCTGATTCAAACAGCCAAAACCCTGTTTAGATCTCTGAGCGATGTGAATATTAATGATCAGGTATGTTTGAAGGTTTAGAGCAAGCCACAGTAAACACAAGGCACCAGAATTTAAAAAGAATGCACATCAGCTATGAATTATGCCATTGACTTGCCTGCCTGAGTTAGTATATAGGATTTCCCTAAAATGGGTGTTGACAGTAAAAATGAGGCAACAAAGGCCATCTGGTTTTCTTAAAATATGAGTCATATTTTTCTCTGCAGGCTCTGGACTGTAGTTAGCTAAGTGAGGTCTAGAAACTCCTATTTATATTTTTAACATTCTCTCCGATCTATTCTTGAGAAATGCATGTGAAGAAGAGAAACATAATAAACCATCATTTGATGAATGCACTTAGAGATATGCAAACTCTGCAAATTAGAGCCAGCATCAAAACCAAGCATTTCCTTTGATACCCTTTTCTCCTTCATACATATGATCATGCAAGTAAGTGCATACACACACACAGTTAGCTGCAGTAAATGTATTTAATCAACTATTTTTAAAAAAAACCACCCACTTTTACAATTCTCCTTTTATATTAATACTACTGTAAGGCAACAGTGCAACAGTGAATGTTACTCTAAAGCTACTGGATTTGTCTTTTTGGACTTACTGGACTCATGCAAAAGCTTCAGCACCACAGAGCAGTGCATTATTTAGTGACCTTCCGTACTGTTAATACCTTCGTGTGAGCACTGAAATTGATTTTTTTTTTTGTTAGTATGTGTGTGGTTCAATACTACCACCTCTTCAGACACAGACACTGCCTAAAAATACAAAGTAGCTCCAGGAGAGTATGATACAGTATCTTTTAAGGTATTACTGCTTGGTAATTTTAAACCAAAGCATTAATATTAGAGTTCTTTCCTTTTCAAAATATCATTTGAAATAAAAATCAAATTTCATGCTCTGCAGCAGTTTTTAATCTACTGTTTTGTTTTGTTCCGTTCCATACAGTTTTTGGCTTGAAAACATCTTTGTAATATTTGACTAAGATCTTCCAAAAGTACATTAGGCAGTATGTCTGTCATGCTGTCTCCTGTCATCTCTTGACAAATACAAATGTTTGTGTGTGAACATTCTTTGCTTAATTAAGAGGAAACATAGTTCTTATGCCGTGTTTGAAAGTCTTCTTCAAAATGTTTATATCTGTTAGGAAGTTAAAATTCTTCCTTCTTGTTCCAAAGTCAAAGAATTAAAATGGTTCACGTCTGTGGCTTTTCTAAAAAGCCAATTATAAATACGAAAGTGAGTTCTCAGTATTAATTTTATTTGGTTTATGTTTCTTCCGATTACATATTTCAGTACAGCATTGTGGCTATATTATAAATCTGTTGGGTTTGAAATTATCTATTGGAATTCACACAACACTGACGTTACACTGATTGTAACCTTAAGTCAGCGTTACTAATATATTTACCACACAAAGACAAATAAAATGGTATCACAAGATACAGCAGCATTCGGTGACAAGATCTTGTATTTTTTGCCAACCCTGACCTCCTCCTACCCTGATACTACTTTCTGACATTTTTCCTTTGGAAGGGAATACATTGGGTGTCCTTTCCTCTTCCTACCATCTCACCTTTTTGGCATTGTTGCACCCAGGCTGGATTTACTGAACTTGGACTATGTGAATAGCATTGCTGCACTTCTTCCTTTATCTTTTTTTTTTTTTGGTAAAACTGTCTTGAACCCACAGTGGTAGGTCAGCCTTAGCCAGCAGCCAGATGCCCACCCAGCTGCTCTCTTACTCCTCCTCCTCAACAGGAGCATTAAAAAGCTCGTGGGTCAAGATGAAGACAGGGACATCGCTTACCAATTACCGTCACAGGCAAAATAGACTCGAGGAAAATTAATTAATTCTACTGCCAATTAAAATAGATTTGGGTAGTGAGAAACAAAGACAAAAAAATTGAACCAGCAGCTTCCCCCCACCCCTTTTCCAAAGCTCAACTTCACTCCTTCATTCCCGACTCCTCTACCTCCCCTCCCTGGCCCCGAGCTGTGCCCTGTGGTGGGTCAGTTGGAGCCGACCGGAACCGGCTGTGTCCGGCACGGGGCAGCCCCGGCCTCTCCTCACAGCAGCCACCCTGCAGCCCCCGCTGCCAGTGCCTGGGCACCTGCACCCCGTACACGTACAAGTAACACGTTACCCTCCTAATTTCCAATCAGGGCATTTGTTACCCCCATATGCTACGGATGTCCCTATATGCTACGGATGTAAGTGCGGCTGCCTGCAGGATATTTACTTGTTGAATTTTTTGCAGCCATACATACTTGGCCTGAGCTTGGATTTTTTTTCAAGGATCAGGCCAAATGTCTTTCCACTTCTGGGACCAAATCAACTTTCATGTAGGGGTAAGGATTTTAAACAACTTTTTTTTTTTTTAATTATAATAATACTCACTACTTGATTATGTGCAAGTTTACAAAGTGAAGCACATCTGCTGTTTCAAGTGCTTACGTGCAATTTTGCAATTACTTTTTTCTTAAAGAGACTAAAGTAATTCATTATTTGCTGACTTTATACATACACTCATAGAAAATATTTCCGATTAAGCTTTGTTGGTCAATTACTCCTAGCAGTACAGTGTGGCAAAAAATATTATTTACTGTCTTTTATAAACATTTTGATCACATTTAAAAGTGTTTGATGTAGCTGTGAAGTCTCCATTGCAATGTAGGTTAACATAAATAGTGCAAAGGCATTAGGTGGTGTGGCTGGGCTAGAAGGAGAACATCAATTCATTTCAGGGCCTAATGCAGTTATTAATGAAGTTTGGGAAGACAAATTCATCAGCTGGAGACTGAAAAGTGACGGCAGTCTAATTTAAACATATACAGGGATATATTGACAGTTTCTTCAAATTTTATCATAGGCATTTTTCATATCTAGATCAGTTTATATAGAGATATACATGTATATGAAATACATATAATCTTTTGTACTTACGTCTGAACTGTGTTTTCACATATGGTCCAATATGACTGTTATAAGAGTCTGTTTCAGCTTTTGAACAAAACAAGCATAACCTCTGTATGTGTGTGTATATATGGTCTTTTCCAACCAAATGATTCTATGATTCTATATATGTGTATATATATGTGTAGCTCAGCTATATATGGCAGAATGATAGTGAAGGTTTATAAAACATGTGCTTTTTTAACTCCATTCAACTCATGATGGATGTATTCCAAAACAGAACTATATTCAGGAATACTCATTTTGAATTTTGCTGGTGCATCCAAATGTTATGTGATGATAGATCTAGTTAAATACCCTAATGTTAAAGCATTACTTGGGGGAAATTTTATGTAAGCTGACATAGGTTTCAGGAGTTTCTGAGCATTATCTGCAAAGTAGCTGGTCTAAATCCACAAAACAAATATTCTATTTTAATATTCTCATTCTATTCTAGTTAAATTTAGTTTAATTAAATTTAAACTATTGAGCTTTACCTCACTTAAAGATAATCTAGAACTTACGATTAAAGATAATGTAGAAATCCAGAATCTTTAAATCAGGCACTAAATTTAAAACAAAACACCCAGTTTTACTGCAGAATTTCAGAAGTATTTAAGAATAATGTGCTAGCTGAATCTTGACTAAAAGTTTTGCATATGTGTATATATATTAGTCTATTTTAATATATATAAAATAGGCCTTTATATATATCAAATAGACTGTTATATATATCATATATATTTCATATGTATAATAGTCTGCAGATAAAGGGAAGAACTATCTTTGTAACAGTAGGGTAGGAGTACCAGAGGTACCAGTCATCTTCAGTCCTTAGTAAGTAATAAATAATGTCTAAAATATTGCAGGAAATAAGGGGCAGAGGATTTCAGGAGACGTAGTTGTTCTTGTACATTAGAACTCAAGACACACCAGTTTGCTTTGCAGTCCTGACGCACTCTTGTATGACCTTAAAGAAGCATTCTGATTTTGCTGTGCTTCAGTTCCTGATGATCTTACTGTTATCATCCCGAGAGGGTTTGGTCAGAAATCGATGATCATAATAGTTTTTTCCACAATGTTTTTTTCGACAATGAGACGTCAGGTTCTCTTGTAGTCAATTGTCCACAAAATCTTTGACTTGAGTAAAACACCTCATATCAGAGTACTGGGGGTGAGTAGGTAGCACTAGCTGTTGTATTTTTGGTAATGAATCATTTAAATGTGGATTGAGCCTGTGGCAAAAAAGTAAAAATGCTTGAGTAGAGAACAAGAAAAGCAGAGAAATGGAGCCCTGGGGGAGGGAGGATTCTGTCCATCAGGAGCGAAGAACTTGAAAGGAAATGCAGGTCCTTTCTGGGAAACTTTCTTAAGCTGCAGGCACTTTCCTTTTTCTTCTTTTTTTTTTAAAAAAATCTCTTATGCATCCCCTACCCCTTTGCTTCTGGACCCTCATTCCTTAAGCTCTCTAATCTGACCGGACTGCCTGTTATGTGCCTTCTCTGACCTTATTGAGCTCTCGCTTCTCCCCTGCAGAGCTGGATTTCCTAACTTCATGAGTGCAAAACGTTATCGTTCCCTCCCAGGGACTGATCTATGGTCACTAGTGCTACTGCAGGTTGTTAACAATGGAAGTCATTGTTTGTTGGACTGAAAGATGGGTGGGGAGGATGGAGGCAGACACTGTAAGTCTTTATTAAATATATGGATTTTACGGGTACAGCAAACTAAGCTTTCAGCAACAGCACTTTATATAGGTGATTCATATGCCTGCTCACTTAATCAACCGGATCAGAACATGTCCCTGTTCTGATGTTTTCTTCAGTGTTGGTGTTGGGGGTTTTATGGTCAGTTTTCTTGCTTACTCTTTTCCAGAATATTTTTATAGCCTAAAATTCTTAGCCTGTGTGACTGCTTACTTGATTTCTTCACATGTCCTGGGTTTTCGTATCCACCAGGCATAAGCTTGATGTTTTCATGTCACTGGTGGAAGCATTATTTCAGGTGCACAAGAGGAAGAGTTACAATGTTTGAGGTCATCCTGTATCTCATGATGTTGGCCAATGTGGCATTGTGCTAAAATAGTGGCCTGAAGCAACACAAGCACCAGCTTCCTCCAAGTGCAGCATTAGACCAGTAAATACACCTATAGGAGTTAGTTTGCTGCAGTTAGTTACTTTTCTGCTTGATACATGCATGCTCTGGTTGTGCTCAGGTTAGAGGCCACAGGTGTTAGTATCCATTTCTGACAAATAGGATCAGGGCTGCAGACCCTGTGTGCAGGCCACATGCAAACCAAATACCTGTTTCCTGAGTGTCATGGATATGAAACTGGGGAATACCTCTGCCCTGTAACAGGAATCAACTTCCATCAAAGGTGCTATTTGAAGTTCTGCATTTAAAAAAGCTCCTTACACACTAGTGTGCTATGCTATGCCTTTAATTAATTTCTGATGTTTTAATACATGTGTCTATACACATATGTGTGTGTATATGTGTTCCCTTGTGGTTAGATACTTGCAGATAATGAAGACAGTCACAAAAATCAAGACTGTATTTGAAACAAAGAAATGTGCTTAAGGTATCACCGAAATTAATCAAACCAGATACTTAAGAGCTAGATATGTATGTTGTATTAATATATATTTATGTGTCTGTTTATGTGTATACACACACAATTAATGTACTATATCTACATAAAGACATATTTCCCTACTACCCTATGCCAGTTTTATAAAATGAATTTGTTTGTAGAAGGTGTGTTCAGCTGGTATATAAAATCAGGTTGCCCACCAAATTATTTATTCAGGTTATTCCATTAGTCTTGTCTACTCTTATCTGCTGTTGGTGTGGCTTGACCCTCAAGATGTTCTTCATTCCCAGTCAGCAATGTTCACAGTGAGTTTCTTATAGATCAACAGAAATGTTGATTTCATTGTTAAGTAATGTGCTTTCCATGACTGGTGGTTCTTTGGTTTAAAGTAGTTGTTATTTGTCACACTGACAGGTACACCTACTGAGAAATGCTGGCGATGAAGTTACCGTCACTGTTCAATACCTCAGGGAAGCTCCATCATTTTTAAAGCTCCCATTAGGTAAGAGGAAATTAATGGATAGGAGTAATTTGTTTTCCTCTTTGCAGTATTCTCATAATAAGATGACAGTGACAGAAATAGGAATTCAATCCTTGAGTGTTTTACAGGAAGAAATAGAAAATTGTGTGTGTACTTTATTGCTTAACATATAAGAATCTAATGCATACTGCATGACTGCTTCTGTATAGTTTATTCAAAATAAATCTGAAAACCTCATTAAAATGCAATACAATCATGGGTGATATCTGATAGTTTTTCTACAGAAGCTTTGCCTGAATACAATAAAATAGTGTTTACAAACATTTGAATCATACATTCACACTGAAAGGTATTTTCAGGACACTTACCAAACAAATGGATAACGTTAATTGTGCATATTTCATAAATTACTTTGATGTTTTGATCATTTTTGGCAGAGAGCAAAATTACGATGTGACAACTGAATAGTTTAAGAGTAGCGATAGTAAATTGTTTATGAACAATGCAGATGAGGGAAATTTTTGGTTCTTCTGCTTAGCAAATATAAATATTTAAGATACTCACTTGAAATCAATGTTGCAAGTAGAAAAGTGCACATAACATATCAGCTAACTTAATCAGACCAAATAATTTTGCAGCAGTTTATCTTACATATGATTCTATTTCCAAATTAAGCAAAACAGATTTAAAATCTCTCGTTTGGGGGATTTAGGTAAGTTGGGCTCAATTACGTACTTGTTTTTTCTTGATTTCAACAGAATCATAGGTCTCATAGGTCTAGCTCTTGTTGTTAGAAGAGTGTCTGTCATTTCATCTGGATTCTTACACCTATTAAAACCAAACTTGACAGGCCTCTACTAAGCTGAACTATACATTTCATGCTAAAACCATTATTTCAGTTCTTACTGCATAACATTTCCATTTGAAAATGGAATCTAAATTCAAAGAAATCTTACGTTTACATTTGGAGATCTTTGTCTGGTCAGTGTTCCTTTTAATGAAACTGCAGGTTTTCTATCCTAGGTCATCAGACAACTATAGACTAGTATCTATAATGCCTTGTATAACTGTGTCCAAGCTTAGATATGACTTTGGCAAGCTAGCAGGGTCTTACCAGTACTTTCTGTGTTGTAGACCATATCATTTGTGGTTATGATAATCCTACGAGCAATTTTGTTTCATCTTGTTGACTGACATCACATACACACTTGGACTCTATCACTTGTGGTCGGTTAACCTTGGCTAAGACCCAAACTCCACCCAGCCGCTCTCTCACTCCCCCCCCCTCAAACAGAAAATGGGGAGAAAATGGAATGAAAAAGCTCTTGGGTCAAGATAGAGACAGGGAGATCACTTATTAATTACCATCATGAGCAAAATAGACTCAACTTGGGGAAACTTAATTAAATGTATTGCGTGTTAAAATAGATTCAGGCAGTGAGAAAGACAAATAAATTGAAACAACAAAGACAAATAAATTGAAACAACACCTTTCCCTCACCCCTTTTCCCAGGCTCAACTTCATTCCTGACTCCTCTACAACCCCTCAAAGTGGTGCAGGGCGATGGCGAGTGAGGGGTTGGGGTCAGTACCCAGTGTTCCTCTCTGCCTTCTTCCTTCTCACACTTTTACCCTGCTCCAACGTGGGTCCTTCCCACCAGCTGCAGTCCTTTGCAAACTGCTCTAGCATGAGTCCTCTCCATGGGATGAAGTTCTTCAGGAAAAATCTGCTCCAGCATGTGTCCCCCACAGGCTGCAGCTTCCTTCAGGGCACATCCACCTGCTGCAGCATGGGGTCCTCCATGGGATGAAGTGTGGGTATCTGCTCTGACATGGTCCTCCATGGGCTGCAGGGAAATACCTGCTTCACCATGGTCTCTCCATGGACTGCAGGGGAACCTCTGCTCCGATGCCTGGAGCACTTCCGCCCGCTTCTTCTTCAGTGACCTTGAGGCTCATATGATTTTTTCTCACACTTTTTTCCTCACTCCTCTCTCTGCTGTTCAGCATTTTGCCCTTTCTTAAATAGTGCTACCAGCTTGGCTGAGGGTCTCAGCTGTGCCCTGCAGTGGGTCCGTTGGAGCTGGCTGGAACCGGCTGTGTCCAGCACAGGGAAGCCCCTGACCATCTCCCACCCCTGAGCCACGCCACCTCCCAGAACCTTGCCACTTACACCCAGTAGCACACTCTATGTGAGGCAGCTGCCACCTTCACAAGGAGTTCACGCAGGTCCAGGAACATTGGTGCCCTCTTGGTACATCATGGGAGAGAAGAGGAACTTAGCTGACTCCTGCATTGCCTTTCTCACCAGGAGGCACTTCAGCCATTCCTGTCTGGCAAGCTGACATCATGGCACTGCTTCCATAAAGTGCTGTTTCTGGAAAGAGAAAGCAGTGATTAGCAGGGAGACCAGATAATCTTCTATCTCCATGTGACCAGAGGTGCGTGCAAAACTTCTGTAGGTAAATAGCCTCCATGAACACTTGAACCAGAAACTTTCACCTTACGAAAACCTCCATTCTCTTTCAAAGGACCTGTTTCATGGCCTGTGGCCAGCTAGCACCATTTGGAGCCTGCCCTTGATTGCTGTTCAAAGAAAACCTGTTTGGAATAGGGAAGACTGCCATTTTAGACAACCTATCACAGACTGCCAACAAGCACAGCAGAGAAGCAATGCTTGTTAAATGAAAGACATATTGGATACAAACTGCTCATTTTGGGCAGCTTATTAGACTTGCCTCCTTTACACAGAGCATGAGGAAATCTTCGGCAAGCATTATACTACCCTGCCCAGTCCCATGTATGATCCCATGCCTTCAGTCCAATGGTACATGCTCAACAAAAGGACTTGGTAAGTATGATCAGACAGCTGAAGAACTTAAGAAATGACCCTTCTTCTGAACTCAACCTGGACCTCAGCACAGAGGTCACCTGCTCCTCTCCAGGATATTCTGTGCAGCCATCCAATACAGGCTGAAACCAAGCTTAATGAGTGACTTGATGTACTCATTCTTGTGGTGAGGAAATAAGCAAATAAGGTGTAGAAAATTATGAAAAATAGGTCTGATTTAGGGTCATACACTGAAGTTAAGGAGGATAGCAGTGGTGGAACAAAGCACTCCATTTCAAGAAGAGCTTTTCATAAGCCATGCACAAAAGGGAATTCCAGTCATGAAGCTTCCTTCTCATACCTCTTCCTTCCCTACACTATCTCATGCCACGGCTAGCAAAAGCACAAGATATCACAACAGGGAAATATCTGCCTACAGTTCTCACCACTTTTTTCTGGTTGCTTCACTCTTTCATGGATTGTGAATGACAAATACAGGATTTGGCATGGGTTTAGACATGGATACTGACTAACTGGCACTTAAGGATGAGACAAGGACTGCTTGTTTCTGTGTTTGGAGGAGGCCCTAACGCAGGGTGGTATGCCAGTATTGACCATTGTCTCTTTCACAGCTGCCTGGGACTCTTGGCCCTTACTAGACTATTATGAGACTGTCCATAATAGTAATTTAAATTATGCCAGCAAATATTCTCTGCCACAGGAATTTGATCAGCGATTCTATGAAATATTGCAGAATGCTTGGCATGATTTTGCATAGGGCAAATACTTCTGTATTGGGTTTGCGTGGCAAGGTTTTGGTAGCAGCGGGGCTACAGGGGTGGCTTCTGTGAGAAGCTGCTAGAAGCTTCCCCTATGTCTGATAGAGACAATGCCAGCTGGCTCCAAGACAGACACGCTGCTGGCCAAGGCTGAGCCAATCATCGACAGTGGTAGCACCTCTGTGATAGCATATTTAAGAAGGAAGAGGGGAAAAAAAAAAAA
>VYZW01025492.1:5237-17758 GCA_013401315.1 Balaeniceps rex
AGGTGTGCCCTAAGAATTCTTATACTATTGGGTCCTTAACATAGATAAGGGACTTGTGGGTTTTGTTGGGATCGGTACCAAACTTTTGAGGTCTGAACATGCCTAGGACAATGCATTTGGGGATGAGGAAATTTTTACTGGCAAAAATCGTAAGTCTTTATGGATCTCATGGCTTAATTGGCCTAGTAGATTTGGTGAGGCACTTTGCTTGACCAACGTAATGCAATGTAAGCGTATAACTCCTCTATCAAGGGCTGTCAAGAGAGGAAGGGAAGAAAGGTGCCTTACATACATTGGTTCTGAGGTCAATAGTGTAGGAGATAACCTGCTATAAACCTAGGTAGTGATAAGAGGGAGACAAAATTCAGAGGGGTCTGCTTTATGCCTTAAAATCAAGTGGGAAAAACACCCAAGAGCACGTAGATTCATCCACATACAAAGCAAAGGACTTCATTGTGAAAGAGAGAGTAACTTTGGGGCGATCTGAGAAAGGATTGGTCCAGATGGTTCATGATACGTGCTGATCATGACAGATGATGGAAACGCCTACAAAGACTCTGAGCTCTAACTTTGTAATTAATAAGACATTAATTTGCTGAGATTTTGAAGGATGAAAGTATCTTGTATGAGAGGGACCTTAAAAAGATGGCGTTCACAATGACAGTATAAAAATCATGAGGGAAAAAAACAAGGTATAAAGTAAGCCAATAAAATAAAGATTTGGTACACCTGCAAGTCCTAGAAGTACATCAGAAAAAGAAAAAATGAGTGAAGGATGTTTCTGAGAGACAGAACTAACAAGCTCGGAAAGCTATGAAAAGATAATGTCAAAAAGGTACTGTTTAGTGTGGGGTTTTTGTCATTGTTTGAATTGTTGGTGAAAAGACAATAAAGCAAAGGAGTAGTACAGATAAATTACATTGTTTCAGCTAGTCATAGGAATATGCAGCTAAATATCATGAGGAGCAGCAACTAATTTGAAAAAAGCCTACTAGAGTACTTGTTTGAGAACACACAGAAGATAGAAAATACATGAAAGGCAAACACGTTTCCATCTTTTTAAAGAGTAAAATGAAACCTGAGGTATTACCAATGACTATCTTAAATTTCCTAAATAAATGTTTTAACCAGTAAATGGCATGGATGCATGAGAAAGTGAGAAAGTTGCTAAGTGTTGGTTTGGCAAAAAGATTGCACGCTCAAAATAAGCCAGTGGCTTAGTAGAGACAAGGGAGGTGATTAATTTTTGTGGTCTGGGGAGTAAAATACATGTTTATGAAAATCCCTGATGATATCAAACTGGGAAAGTCTGCAGTTAACTGGAAGACAGGATTAGAATCAAAAGGTTGTTAAATTGGAGAAATGGTCTGAAAAATAAAATGCAATCCAGCAGGGACAAATACAAACTTCTAAAGAAAATAATCCTCTTCACAAATTCACTGTGAGGAGTGACAGGCAAGGAAATGATGTGAAACAGAAAAGCATTTTCATCAGTGATGACATATTGCAAAAGGCAGCACTGTGATATATAAACAGAAAAGCCCTTCTCTATGAGGGGAAGTAATTGCTCCGCTGGAGCTGGAGCTGGAAAGCCTTCTGCTGGAGTACTGTGCTCAGCTCCCATTATCTTGTGTCAAGAAAGATGTCCTGTGGAGAGCAACACAAAGATCACTACTACTGAAAACAGAGTGAAGGAACCGGCGTTGTTTTATCTCAAAAAATAAGATATACTTGAAGAAGAACCCAGCAGTTTTGCAGAAGCCATGTTCATAGTTACAGGAGATATGGAAAAAGTTTTGTGTGTCCTGTAGGCTCTGATAAACACAAAGGAAGTGGATGCGATGACCTTAAATCACAGCAAGGGAAATTGAAGAAAAAGAATTCTAACCAGAAAATGAGCTTACTGTAAGGCTCAATTATTTCTAGGGAAGAAGTGGAAATTCTGTCTTGAAGAGATTTAGAGTGTAGGAATAGTGCATTGTAGTTGATTCCAGCTTTGTGCAAGGGTAGAGACTAGATGATCTCTTAGGGTCCCTTACACATATATTTTCAGTGAAATTCAAGAATTAGGTGACTTCCAAATAGGTTTTAAACTCCAGACTCTGCTCCCTTTGTTCATTTGTGGCTAGCTTCTTGAGCCAAGTGTATCTTCCCTGGGTGGCTGATGAACTAAAATTAAGGATCTGATCTTTTGGAGTGGGACTCAATGGGTTCGTTGCTGCTTTGACTTCTATGTGTTTCTTGTATTCTTTCTGATAGTAAGGGGTTGCAGAGCAGGTTCAAGGAAATTTGTAGTTACAGATTAATATGACTTCTACTTTTTCTGTGGTTGGTTATGAAACTGTCAGTCGTAACACTTCAGATAATATTCAGATCATGATGAGGCTTTAGTGCTTATTCTGTTCAGATTCTGCAAAACTCTTGTCACTGCTTTGATCCTGGTCAGCATGCGTTCTGAAAGTGTGGAAATATTCAATGCTGGTGTTTTCAAATTAGTATCTAAAGCCCAAATAGTCTATCCTGAAAGGCATATCAGTTTAGATGAAAAATAATAGCTACTTAAATGGGTAGGTGGAAAATTTAATAAAACTTTTCATAAAATACTGGAAGTGCACTTTTTTCAAGACCTTCAGGCAGATGGTCCTTCAAACTGTAGACCCCAGCTCTGAGAAGATGCTTTGCATAAATTTTGCTTGGAGACTAAAGTTCTGACCAGTGTAACTTTTCTGACTAGTAAATGACTAATCTGCCATACAAACTTGCTGTGGACTTTTGTCTGTAACTGTAGGAAAAAACTTGTGATGGAAGCAAGGAAATCAACAAAATGATTGCTACCTCATACAAAATTGTTAGTGAAGGAACAGCAAAAAAAATCATACTAATATCAACAGATTGTTGATAAAATAAGATTTAAGTTGTTAAGCACATCCTATACCAGTTCTTGGTGGAGAAAAAAATGTGTTGCATATTCATAAATGCTCTCTAAGAAACTTATTTGAGGTTGCAAAATGAAACTATCTGTTATTTTCTGCCAAGAAGAAAGAATAAAGTAATTTCTTAATGAACTACTTGTATGAGCAATCAAGCTTTTACCTGAGGAGAAATATTTTTTATATATATACATTAAAAAACCCCAAAATATAAATATAATAAATATTTTGGGGTTTGTGTGTTTTGTTTTTTTTTTTAATCTATCAACATGAACTTCCCTTTTAATACCTCTGTATACATAAGGAGAGGGGGAGGGAACCCCACCCCCCGGTCCCTCCAAATTTCTCCTACCTTTTGTTCCTTGGCTTTTTCATCTGCACATTTATCATTTGGGTAATAAAACCTCATATTGCAGATGTGACAGTACCAGGTTTATCGTTTTATCATATGAATGGGTCTTTTTTTCTTGAATTCTGCTTTCATACTTCTAGACCTGCTCTTTCCCAACTTTGGTAGTCACTGTTTCCTCACCTGCCTAAATGCCCCTGTCAAAGATATTCCTTAAAGTTGGTTTAGTATCCTGTCATACAGAAAATACAGTTAAGTTTTATCTTGTGTCAGCAAACCAACAGTAGCACTCAAATGTGCTGTTTATCAGGCTGCCTACTGGTCACAGCTCAAAACCGTGGTGTTGGATACATCCCTTGCTGTAGTGAGTATAGAACGGTTTACACAAGCAAAACAGTAAAATGCTCCTCCTGGGCATTCATTCTGTCTCAAGTGTGTTCACCAAAGCAGCTTGGCCTTTTCCCGAGATCAATATAATACGATATTCTGCTGCATTCTCGCAATACAGCTTCATCAGCTAATGAATTACGAATTGCTGTCCATAGCAGTCTTGCAAAGAAAGCAGCAATACAATAAAACTGTGTAGAACAGTAATCTTCCTTGGCTGCTTTATTTCAAATATGTGTGTGAGTGGAAAAGGTGAGGAAAATCTCATCAGCTGTAGGAAATGGCATTCATGGTGCAGGAAACAATCTTTCACTTCTCTGCTTGTTTTCCCTTTTTCAGTTGTATCCGTAACAAAACACCAAATTGCTATTCTATCGTGATGCTGGAGATCAGATGCACTGTTCAAAATAGTTATTATCCACCTAAGTTCACAAAATCTCTCCTTCATGTTAGCGACTTTACTCCAGCTGGATTACAGAGGTGTTTCACTGGAATTTGATCTTTGAAGCAGCACTAGAATTTTTAGTTGAAAAAAACTAATACTTGCTTTTATTCCTTTAGAAAGTGTTTGTACTGTTGTTTGCAAAGAATGGTTGTTCTTTTGTATACCATAGGTTTCAGCTGAGATTTTGGATAAAAGACCTAAGTGGACAGCCCAGCTGTTGTGGAAACTTAGGAAAGTTCATTTGAGAAAACAGACATAAAATGATGTTGGAAGGAACAGATGTAAGCTACATGCCAAGGAAAAACATATAAATGCTATTTAAAGTTTTGAAACTATTTTACTCTTTCAAACTCTTATACAAACAATAGCAAACATGAAAAGTTTTTTTGCTGCTGTTGGCTTAACTCTCAGCAGGGGACAGATGAGAGGGGGACAGAAGCAGAATGGAAGTTTTAGGTTTTGTGTCTAACCAACTGCCCAATTCTGACCCAAATCTACTGAAAATTCATAGACAATTGTGACTGAAATCTGCCAGGATTTGCGGGGAGGAGAATCTTTCATTAACTATAACATTAGCGTAGTGTTTGTGCTAGTGAATGCTAAAGTCCTCAAGCTTCCTCAACCAGAAGCTCTAAGAGAAGCCTCTGTTACCATATGTCTAGCTGTAAAACAAGAAAGGAAACTCATCAGTCTTCTCTCCAACCTGCAGCAAGACTGGGAGTGCAACAGCATTGCAGTTGGTTTTGCCTTGTTGTCTTTGAGCTGTGCTAAGTATAAAGTAAAACAAATATAAATAGTTTCAGAGAGGAAAGACTTCCACTTGCAATTTCTAATCCTAGTACAATTGAGAATAATGACTATTTAGATGGGTAGCTGGAAATCTATTAAAACTTTTCATAACATACTGGAAGTGCACGTGAGTATGTGTGAGAGGAGAAATTGAAAATGCAATTTTAAAAGGGAAAGAAAAGGAAGGTAGAGTCAGGGGACTATTCTGGAGTTGGTATTTCTTATTTGCTAATTAAGGGTACTTCTTTAATTTTCAGAAATTTTCGTGATTACAGACTGTACAATTGTAGTAAACATCTAAGCAACTGTAGGAGAAAATGGTTTTCTTCAGTGAATGTATAAAATGGACATCAGCTCGTGTCCCCCATCACCTCCCAAAGAAAACCCCCAAATGGCTTTAGTATGGATAGCGGGTCTTTACATCCATCCTTTTGTTTTACACATCTGACCTTAATGCTGGTTTGGAAATGACGCACGTCATTCCACGAGGGTCAGTGTTGGGGCAGGAGGGCCAGGTCTGAGCTCAGGCTGAAGCCCTGCTGGGCTGCTTCCGCCTGCAGCCAGAGGATGCGTCTCTGGCTTTCTCTAGCTCCTCTGGTATCGAGGCAGTGGTGGAAGGAGAGGGTGCGGAGGCAGCCTGCAGTCACCGAGCCATCCTGACGCAGCTACGTAGGCTCTGACTTAGTGCAGGAAGTGAGACCGCTGCAGCTTCTGCAGCTTGTCACACCCTGCCAGACTCAAGCTGGCTTTGCTTGTCACCCGCTGTGCTTCATCCAGCTCATCACATGTGCAGACACGAGTGCTGGTGTGACACCAGCGGTGTGAGGAACTTAGAAGTTAATAAAGCATTGTGTCTGTGGAGTTTAGATGCCTCTATCTGTAGTCAGCAGCAGAGTGAGGCTTCCGTGATTGAATTTGTTTGTAAATGCATGTATTTCTTATGAAGTCTTGCATCAAATACCCTTGAGCTTTTTTTTTTTTCCTTTTTTTCCTTTGTTTTTAAACTATGGTTTAACTTTCTAAGAACTCTCTTTTCTGGAGTTGGGGTTTGAGCTTTTGGAGAGCGGTTACAAAAGGACTATTCCTCGGTCTTACGAGAGGAAACCAGCACGAATAACTTCAATATTCATATAGCAGAATTTTGTGGGGAAAAGAGTTTAATCTGGCAGATGCTTCTGAATACAGCACTCTTGAGCTGCTTATTTGATTTGAGAGGGACTTTAATAACCATTTGTAAGTTTAGATTCTATAGGTTTGTCGTTCTACAGAAGAGAAACAGAAGGAGGCTCGTTAATTTTCCGTGCTTAAATGCTCTCAGGTTTACAGAGGAGGAAGCTGGATAGAAACTCAGTGTTGACACTCATTTGTTAATGTTTTTTAGTAGCTAGTTGCACTGTAGTTTGTTTTTGAATCATTCTAATATCTATGGGGGAATGTTAAAAGCTGGCATCATCTTTTGAAGGTTAATGGGGTTACCGCAGATGCAGTCATAAAACTAGGGACGTGTCTGTTGTGAGAAGCCTTTGGTATTTTAGCCATGACCATTAATTTTACAATGAAAGGGCTCTGGGCATTAAAATATGGGGGGAGGGGAGTATTTAGGCATTACTAGTGAGTAGATTGAGATTAGAAATTTTTACAATGAAGGTGGTTAAGCACTGGAACAGGTTGCCCAGAGAGGTAGTGGAGGCCCCATCCCTAGAAACCTTTAAGGTCAGGTTGGATGGGGCTCTGAGCAACCTGATCTAGTTGAAGATGTCCCTGCTCACTGCAGGGGGTTGGACTGGATGACCTCTAAAGGTCCCTTCCAACCCAAAGCATTCTATGATTCTATGATTCTATTTTTAGCATAAAGTCAAATAATTAATCATCCTTATAACCAGTTTTTCCTCATGCTGACACATTAATTCTCTAGTTTAATTTTATGTTATCCCATTGATGGTAATGGTACTGCTAATTCACCCTTCCAGACTTTAAACATTAAATTTTGCCGCTTTTTGTTTGCTTTCTTTTCTGTTTTGTTTTACACAAAACTATTTGTCACGTTGACTAATGTTGTTTCATTGTGTTTTCATCTCTTCGGTAGCTATCTTTTCTCTCTTGTTTTGTACTTAGATTACACAGTGTAGGGCTGGAATTTCATCTTTTTGTTATGAATTTGTACAGCTCTATATTGGCAAAGTATGAGCTCCCTCATGGAGTTCATATTGAGTACAAGAGTTCAGATAACAGATGCTCTGTTGTAGTTTGACAGTCCTTTCCCATTAATATTAGAAATTGAACAGTCTGACCTATAAGACCTAGCAAATTGGTTGTAATGACAGAGTTTCCTCCTTTACATGTAAGTATATTATTTGTAGCATAATGAAGTATGATTATTGTCTAAACACTTTCCTATATTGAATACTAATCTGCAGAGAATGAGTGGCAGCCAGGAAAAGCAATGCTGGTGGGAAAAGGCGCTCTATTCTCCCCTTTTTCCTGCATCACAGTGTGAAGGTAAGAGGCTATGCCTGTTTGAACTAACTTGCTGTTGCACCCGTACTAGAATGGAATGCTCTTTCTTATGGGTTTGAATTATTGCAGATGCATTGGAACTACCATCTGTATTTAAAAAAAAAAACAGTAAACTTCCACAATAAATTCTCTTACCTGAGGGAGAACCGGGATGCTTCGGTTACATTTGTAATAGATCTCTAGCATGCTTTTAAATAGTTTTTAAATGAAGGTGCTTTTAAAATAGTCTTCACATTTATGCAAATTTCCTTAATTCCAGAGGCTGGAATTAATTAAATAGAATATTAATCTCTGACTCTGAAAATACTTTATTACATTTTTGAATATGCTTCAACCTGAATAATACATATTAGGTAGCTAATTTTATAAGAATGTGAAAACATGATAATGGGTTCGCATAAATAACATGCCAGTTATTCAGGGAACGTGTGGAATTTCTCTCAAGCTGGGAAGGAGAGGGATTTGACCCTTGGCCACTCCTTTCACAGTGACAGTCTGGGAATTTTTCTGTCGCATGCAGAGAGTAAGTCCAGTCTTGGTAGGCAGGCTGCTTGCAAGTGGAAGCAGGTGTGCTTTCAGCACTCTCTGTTGCCTCCCAAGAATTCCTAGCATCTGACAGCTGGCCCAAGCCCAGGTTTTCAGCAGACAGGCAAGACTCCAGGCAGCTTTTATTTGCCTGCATGCCAGTTTACCTTTTCTGGGGAGAAGGCAGGAAGCTAAATAAGAACACTCTGTATACCAAATTGACAGGCTGGCTGATGCTTTCTGTTGGTAGAGGCTCAGTGCAAGAAACTTTTGATCAGAGAGCTGATTCCTTAATAATCTGGAAGTAGATTAGCCAGTAATTATTACTGAACTATTTTTGGAGTGCACCTTAAAGTGCAACCAACTAAACGGTGTTCTTGGTGCCTAAATGTCCTTACTTTGGTGTTTAGGACAGTTTGGGTTACTTTCAAGAACATCTTAACTGACTTCACTCCCAACTATAGAAATGTGTTTGCACAGTGAAAGAGAACAGATTGATGCCTACGGGACTTTGATTTGCCTCCTGAACTGGTCACAGAACCTCCCATATTAGGGAAAAAACTCAGTATTTACAAAGTAGAGGTATTTAGTGTCCTTTTGTAAAGTTTCTCTTCCTCCACAGGGATAATTGCAGGGGTATTATTGGTGTACTAGCAAATGTAGTGACTCACACTCTCGAGTATGTATTTCACACAGTGGAATCCTTGAATTCCTGAGTGAATTGTGTCATCTTTTTGCTGACATCTGCTGGTAAACCTGCACAACTGTCTTGGTGTTTCACCACCTTACTTCATCAGAGGAAGACAGAATATACAGTATAAAATACTATGGAGAACCTGCTTGACACAGTGGCAGAATTTCTGTGAAGCAGAATAGTTCCAGGATTTCCTCTTTTAGACTAAGTTTAACAAAACTAGAGCTTTATCCTCAGAGCTAATGTTATTCTTTCACAAATCTTTAGCTGTATCCAGTTTTCTGTATGGGTATTTCTTGTATGTGGATATTGATGCATGTGATCCATATATATCGATATGATCTATGTTGATATTATATGTGGACGTTTACTCTGGTAAGTAGAAACAACAGCCATTCGCATCACCTTTTTTTTTTTGGAGCTTCAGTCAGGATCAGGCTGCTGTTGCAGTGTATTTTGTATGGGTATAGAAAAAGGAATGATCTAAACCACTGTGCAGTATCAGAACTGAAAAATGTACTGAACCATTTATAATAAAATAAGTAATTCTTGCTCTTTGTACCTTACTATTTTAGATGTTTTCATTAACTAAGTAGCTTCTTTTTTTTATTACTTGGTTATCCAGGTAAGATTTGGTGAAGCTTCCATAAGCTTCCATATAATGCTTATCTCTTTAAGGATGTCAAACTATAAAATCCCCCACAAGCACAGAGTTTACATGGCTTAGAGCGTGAATTTCAAGAATACTTCTCTAGATGCTTTCATTTTGGCTAAATGTAAATAACAGTGTTCCTCAATTCTGTTTTTTCTTCCTTTTTCCTCTGAAACACCCCCACAAACACAATGTAAGAGTGTTATACAAATGCCAAGGGAGAGAATGGTGTAGGAGAATTTGCAGATGTAAAGGAAATACCCAATGATGATGAACATCTTTTAGATTTTAATATGGTAAGTGTGTTGTTGGTTTGGGGGAGGAGGTTTTTTGTTTATTTTTAAGGGTGTGCTACCACGTCTTTCCTTTCATCGCAGTTTTCGGTCTGACCTCAAATGAAATTCCTGTGA
Source organism: Balaeniceps rex (assembly GCA_013401315.1). Lineage (NCBI taxonomy): Eukaryota > Metazoa > Chordata > Aves > Pelecaniformes > Balaenicipitidae > Balaeniceps > Balaeniceps rex. The sequence goes on from VYZW01025492.1 coordinate 14,936, forward strand.
AAACCTTCAAAAGCTTTTCTTTCCTTACTTTGTGTTTTGATCTTTTCTGTGTCTTGAGCATTCTTCTGAGAACTCCTCAGTGTTGTACTTTGGGGAGTACAGCCCTTTGTACAAAGAGTTGTACTTCTGGTAGTCAAGCAAACTCAGTTTCCTTTGGGAACACTTGGCTTTTGCTTGTCGTGGTTGTTAAACATGAGTCTTTTTTCCCTCAACTTCTAATTTCAGTAAGCATAGAGTGAGCTGATGTGCACTGTGAAGGCAGAAAGGACCAGTAGCTAAAGGCCTAAACATAATGTATGCTGAATTCTGTCCTGCTTATGAACAAAAACTTGGGTTTTTGCTGTAGGGAGAATCTTCGTGTACACGTGCACTTACTGATATACTTTTAAACTTTATAGTGATGATAGCACTTCAATTTACACTGTGATACGCTTGCTATAACTTTGATGATTCAGCTGAAAATATATTGGTTTTGCTTGAAGCTCAGTCCGATCTGTGCTGTGTTTTCTCGGTACTTAATACTTACTACCAAATTTTGGAGATAACTTTTACAGTAATTTTCTAACATGACCTGTGATAATGATGCATTCTAACTGAGTTCACTTTTGATTCTCTTGCTGTTTTGTGCAAATGCTAAAATGAAGGAATAGGAAAATATAATAAAGGCCCTACCTTTTTTCCCTGCTGTTCTGCAGTCCTTTGTACCTAGTGGACTAAGTCAGGGAAGTAGAGGACTTGCCCTGTAACTGTGACATCTCTCTTGGACGACTACAAAACTGTATAACCTCCCAGCTCAGAAAAAAGCACACGTTTTTTGTTGTTCCCCATCAACACTGTCAGTTTAAATCCTTAGGTTTCTTCTGTTTATGAAGCAAGATGTGCAGATGATATAAATGCTGAGGCAAAACCAAATGGCTTCAGGAAGAAGATCTACTCCAGTGATAGCTCCAGCTCTGAAGACACAGCTTCAGAAGGTGGAAGTGAATGGGCTGATCCGTGTGAGGAGGAGCTTTTTTCTCGAACTCAACTATAAAAACTGCAGAGTAGAACAGATGATTTAAAAGTAACATGAGATGGAAAACTATCCTTTTGAGGGTCTGTAGCTCTAAAACAACAACTTGAGTTTCCTCTTCAGTTAATGGATTCAGATGTGTATTTATCTTTCTCTTCTTGCTTATTTTATAGATGAGGACACAGCTGTCCTGTTGAAGATTTTTTTTCTTCCCCCAAAAAAACTGTTAAATTCTTGGCTATTTGAACTAGACTAGATTGTGTTGTCAAATCAAGAATGGATGTGCATGTGCTTGTCTTAGTAGTACCACTGCCTTTTTGCATCTTAATTGCAGTTATTTTCATTCGTAACTGTAGCCCTACCACTATTACTATCTTCTTAGCATCGCAGTGTCTACAACTACTTCTGCTATTCAGAGACTTCAGCTTTCTGCACATCAGGCTTTGTTCTTTAAGAACTGGGAGATAAATACTTAACACTGTAATCTATCAGTGCCTTTCTGAATGCAGGAGAAAAGCATGAATGACTTGTCCAGTCTTCATCCAGTCAATCTCGTAACTTTGAAGTAGGAACAACAGGGTTGTGCTTTAGAGACTTACAGAAACTGTGTTTTCTATCCTATGATTCCCCCCTCCCGCAAACCAACACTGAGGATACCATGGTTTGTATTTTTGCTAACTGGAGAAGCCAAGGATTTTTTGTAGGTATGGAGGCAATGTGGGATTTTCTTTTCCTTTTTTTTCTTTTTTTTGTCCTTTTTAGCAACTTGCCAATGTGGGGCAGGCGTTAAAAAGTAACACCAAAAATAATAAACCACTGGGGTGATGTGTGGATTGTTGTGAATTTTGTGACGAGTAATGAGAGTGTTGTCTTGTTGCAGATGATGGCATTCATGTAACCTGCAAAAGCATCCTGTACTGAACTTGAGCCTGAATGACTGAAACTATCTAANTTGCATGTGATAGTTGCAAATAAAATGCACTTAATCTTGTGGGATTTTCTTTTCCTTTTTTTTCTTTTTTTTGTCCTTTTTAGCAACTTGCCAATGTGGGGCAGGCGTTAAAAAGTAACACCAAAAATAATAAACCACTGGGGTGATGTGTGGATTGTTGTGAATTTTGTGACGAGTAATGAGAGTGTTGTCTTGTTGCAGATGATGGCATTCATGTAACCTGCAAAAGCATCCTGTACTGAACTTGAGCCTGAATGACTGAAACTATCTAAAATGCTCAGAGTGTTCAATGTTTTAAATGCAAAGGGTCAGCGCTTCACTTGAAAGAAATCCTGTGGCTGCTGCAGTTAGCTGCTGTTGTGGCTGTACTTTAGTAAATCTCGTAGTTCATTTTGTGTTTCTGAGAGAATGTGTGGGGCAAGTTATGTGTGTGGTGGGGGGGGCAGGGAAAGCGACGACTTACAACATACATGTGTGATTGCAGTAGTGATTGTTGCTTTATGTGACTTGCTTTTAAATTTTATTTTGTTAACTTAGAAAGTCAATACGTTGTCAAGTTGCATCTGTACAAGACTATCAACTCCTTGTGCTTTTAACACATTATGCAAAATGTATAAGCCAGGAGGAGCAATATTTGCAAAACTAAACATCCTACGTTTTTACCAATTCATAGTTTCAAAAACAACAACAACTAACTAGTCTATACACTAGCAGCATGTCTATAACATCAGGAAGTGCAGAAAGTCCAATACTGACTTGAAAAGCTTAACCATTAATTTTGACAGGCAATAAACCTCATGAGAACAACAGCTGTTTGAACCGTGAGCTGAACTGCCTTTTAAATATGTTCTGTGCTAGA